>DVQP01000635.1:0-20690 GCA_018231745.1 Danaus eresimus
AAAAAAATGACACTCAGAAGCTTTTTATCAGTGCCGTGAGCGTTGAAGTCTTTTGTATAGCGGAGCACGCGATCGCTTAGCACATGCCTGTTAGGTCTTACTAAACTGACATAGAGCCAATGATGCGATACCGGTAACCTTTTAACCCACTGTCAGTTAACGCATACATTAACATAATAATCAGTCTTAGATTCTGTCATGGAGTCATTGTAGAGCTAGATGATCGTAGGTAGAATTTTATTCATTGTTTTGGTCCAGATCGACAATATATATATACCTGGAAATGTGCGAGTCGAAGGTGGTTCCGTGTCGGTTGACGTCCGGCAAACCTTCGACATTTCCGAGCAGAACACTTCGAACAAGTCGTTTACGGGCGATGGAGGGGTACGGAGGGGGGACAGTATACAAGAGACGGCGGGGCGAGGGGGGGTGCAGGCCACAACACGCGAGGTCGCTGTCTTTTTACTCGCATTACCTCCTGACATTCGATCTTAATGGAGTGATTTCGCCTTATTGAAATTTAAGCACAACAAGTACCGACGTAATGATGTAAAATTGGGTTATGGTACCAAGAAAACGGTCCGCGAGTGGCCATCTTTGAACTCACGATCCAATAAGAATTCGAAGCATTCGACGTTCGATGACTGCGTCGGATATATATCCGTCCCGCTCTAGTCTGCACCCACTGGAGGCGTGCGAACGAGATAGATATAGGAACGTACTAGCGACGGATAGTCATTGTTCTTGATCGTAATGGAACAAAATAAAGACAGAGCAGCGGTATTCGTGATTACGAGTGGGAGATATAGATGTTGGTGAGTGCGAGAGGGACAGCGACACAAAGGTTTATGGGTCGTTGTCCGGGCGAAGGAGCCTAAATTTGGATTTACTCAAAAATTATGTTTTATTTATCACAATATGTTTACAAATCAAAATTTTCTTAAGGATCTACTCTCTGTTATTTATGTGCTATATATATTTCATTATTAGGCTGTAGCAATTTTTTCCGTTGATTTCCTGCATTCCATATAAGCTCAAAGGCTGAATTTATAGATATAGCATTGCGATAATTGAGAAAAAATACATTAAAGAATTACATACCACAGATACAGGTTGAATTAAATCGGCAAGTGTCGCTCTAGCAACTCTGTGTTTGTATTTATATATAATTTAACTACATTTAATACTATTGGTTTTGCTGGTTAATAAAACAAATAAATCATTTCAATCATTGGGTCAATGATCTCGTGAACAAAACCTTTTTTTTCTAAGGATTAGGAGATTCCCGTTACATAATACGTAAAGACGAGTCCACATGTTTATTAGTTTTATAGTTATTGTAAAAATATTTAGATTATATTTGATTAGAAAATTTCTTACCTATTTATATTTTAGTGTTAGAGATAAATAAAATGCTTACATTAAAATTGTTTAAAAATATGGGCATACACGAGTAGATGATAACAAAAATTTATTCATATGAATTTATATTCATACCGATATATGTAACTGTTAATGATGAAAATTATACAAATTAATATTATATATATTTAATATTTCCAAGTATTATGCTAGAGGGCTGTATACAATGTGTCCCGGGGCTTGGGGCCACGTCAGCGGGAGGAGCCCCGGGCCCCGGGCCGCGGACCGTTAACCCGGCGTCCTTGGCTGAGTTCTCACTCGCAGGTCGAGACCGACCCGTTCCGTTGTCAGCACGTGTGCAGGGTTGACGCACTACCAGTTTTTATTATGGCCGTATAACGTAACACAGCCTGTTTCTATTGATACAGAAGCTAACTATACTGTAGTCATTAATAACATGCAGTGACAACCCTATGTGCTGTGTGCATGTGTGCGTCACGACAAATATTGTGCCTGTTTGAGTGAATTGAATTAGTCCTAACGGATGTTACGGAATTTTTGTTAGATGAATGCCGCGAATAAAAGAAAGTAATAAAATCGTTACATTATGTTTTAGTTAATATTTCCCTAAATCTTAAAGTAACGAACAGATTATCTATTCTAGGCTTAAACGAGATCTAGTGTCTTTCATTGCTTCATTATACTTTGACAGTAATCGTTCGAGATAACATTTACAACATATAAATTATATGTGACCATACAAATTAATATTTCACATAAAACTTAAACGATGTCACATTATGAATTTTATAGCTATACGTTTTAATATAAATATAATAAGCTATCGACGAACATGAAACACCCGAGTGATCTGTTTGGACGTGAACAAAAGTCGCGGTATTCTATATATCAAATGTCACCAGCTAATATGACCTTGTTGGGTAATGACGAAATTAATATAAAATGTACTGAGGTCGTATCATAATTAATAATTGTGTTTTTTAAAACGCACGAGCTTCAACACGATGCGTATTAGACGTGCATTGATGTCGCAAGCGGCAAGGACGCCGTGCCGCAACACAGCTTTGATACCTCGCTATCAATATAAACGGAAACATTGTCATATATATATGCATACATACGAATTTATATACATATATATAATTCGCCATGAATTTAATGTTATACGGATAACGAAAACCTAAATATTTTTGTTTGAACATGTATATGTATCGGATTAATATGTTGTGATAGACATGTACACACACAAATATGCGTTCACGTACAGGTTGTGTCAATGCTAGTATGCGTGCACTCACACAATCGTCATATCTCCGGACGTTGGTGTGCGTCACCTACAGTAGTATTACGCTCGTAGGACGTCTGGTTGTGTGTGTTTGCACGCACACATCCCGACGAGGTTCAACGTACCAGTTGCTCCACGAGTTCCTTGTTCTACTTTACAGGCACTGTATTATTATCAAAGTTTCCGATTTAGAAAAAAAACCTATTCATCATTTTTCGGTTGCCACTCATTTAGGTTTTATAATGTTTTTATTTAATCCTCTCTGTTGTTACACTAATTAATGCATTTCAAATTATTTATAACGACTTAATTTTCTAGAACTCTTGAAAACTTGATTTAATATAATAGAGCCGTAAAGTTTTCAGCAAAAAAACAACAACCGGCCGATTTAATATTCAAATATTAGTTTTCTTAAGACCACAGAATTGCTTTTAATGAACAGTACCAAGAAACACAACATTATAACACAAGGTTCTACTAACGCAAATGCCAAGCGCTTTGCTTCTATATAAAAGACATCAACGAGATCGAATTATGTCTGTTTCATGACTAAAGCTATTTTCATAACGAAGTGATTTCTATTGTCATTATACATCCATATCTACATAAAATATAATATTATATATGTAAATTGCAACATAATGTAAATATAACTAACGAATTTTCTTAACTATTTCAGTATAATTTTCAAGAAACAATTATATTTAAAATTAATACAGATACATATATGTATTTCTTCTACTTTATTATTTCTTTAAACTCCGCTCAGAACATATTAATTATTATACAACCATATAAAAAGATATAGACTTCATAACGATCATTACTTTCCAAATACTTTAAAGTGAAATTCCTCCATACTTTTTATGTCTAAATTAATTGATTATACAATTACATAGGAATCCTTCTAAATACCTATTTATTGAACTCGTCTGATGATTTTTGATTAATCTGTTCAATTATACCTGAAATTACTCTAAGCCTTATTACTTCCTTATTAACATAAACATTTATCTACTAATTTCCTACCATAGAATAGAATAGAATGGTTTTTAGTAATATTTTCAATTTACACTGTTTTTTTTTCTATTCTTCGTGTATATATAACTGTCTCGTTAAAAGCTACATCATTAATGTAAATTTCCATTAAAAAATTTCTGTAATTTCCGAGAAGTTTTAACCGTCTGTAATACGGTTAACGGACGCCAAGAAACCGTCAGATGTGTGTATCGTGTTCGTAACTCATGTGGTTTTATGAATAAATATTAAATCGACTAACAATTAATAATAATCAGGACGTTTCTTACAAGTAAACTGAATTATATTCGCGTTTTGCCATCATAGATTATAGATTAATGGTCTTAAATTCTGACAAATGTATTTAATGATAAAATTCTTGTAATATAATACGTGGTGGTCCGTAACACGGGATGTCGGCGTCGGTAACGTCCATAAAAAAAACTCACAACTAATTTGGGACAGTGCGGGTTTTGCACAATGACAACATTTCATAATAACATTAAAAATACACTAAAACTACAGCACGTTATACCAAAGCATCTACAGACAGAAGTGAAAAGCATTAATCTAGATTTATGATTGGACAGGGCTGTCAATTATTATATTTTAAGACCAGTTTAATTAATAACAAAGTTATATAATGGTGATTATTATTTTTTTTTAAATTTCATTTGTCTGTAAGACATTGAATTTATATGACTTTTTGTTTGGGTAAACCTTATTGTAAACTTCGAAGTGCCAGCCCTGGTTTTAATTGTACATACGTCACAATTAGGTTTAAAACTTGATTGTTCAGACCTTAAAGTCAGTGGGTGTAATGCAATGTGACACGGAAGTGTCTCGGACCAGTTTCTTAATTCGCGAACATAAAGATCTTATGAAGAACTGTTTTTTTATTATTTGTTTCTGTGAAAAAAAAAAATCATTAAAATGAAGTCATATAGAAACGAATTTTATGAAAAGTTCTTTGACTATAGTTAAATAGGATTGAAAATGAGTATAACATTGTCATGTAATGATCTCGGGCTATTGTCTTTGTTATAACCCGTAACTAGTTTGAGCCTTTCAAAGTTAGACAGAGTTGATGTCTGGCTAACCGCCTGATGCCCTTGGCTTCCAAATGTTCATGATTAATTTCATGGCCGAGCCTATTGGTGTACCTGAGCCATTATAAAATATTCGCAAACCAAATCTTCGAAATTATTATTAAAAATAAATATAAAAATTTAAATATAACACATTCAAGTTTTAATTATAAACTGTTTTTAATGCTATGAACCAGTTTCAGATATTAATTTTATACATTATACATTATAACCCCAAGTCCGAGGCAAGGCAATAGCTTGTGTTGTTAACGACGTTGTCTTGGTTGTATCTGAAATTAATAATTTTATCATCTCAACTCACTCCATCTGTGAACGTCATAATTTTAAGATTTTCATATATATATATATATAAATGGTCGTAAACAAGCTTAACTTGAGAAATTTAATTTAAAAACGATGTTTCACTTTATACAAATAAAAAGACAGAAGTCATTTTGGAGATGACTTAACATATATGATGTTTAAATTCCTTCTTATAGATTTGTTTTTATACTATTATAAGAATATAGTTTATTGTCATTAACTTTCACAAAATTCTTTATCTTCCAGTTAAAAAGTTATTTATAAAATGAACATGTTATGTTAAATATCTTGGAATTTGAAACTTGATCGCCATTTGAAAGATTTTTTTAAACAATAAATATTATTCAAGCGTATCGGCTTTACCTCGCATCTAAGTGACCTGTGATAAAAAAAGGCATATCCAATATAACAATTGATAGAACACGGAAACGTGGAATTCGTTAAAGTAAGAATATAATGGGAATCTTCCGCAAATAAACACATTAAAGCTATGGAGGTCTCAAATTGAATGCTGTTTAACGTCATACGATCGAGACGAATCAATAAATGGTTTTATCGACGATCACGTAATCATATTAGCTTGATTTCACTAAGTACTTTTAATGTTATTATATCCCTTAGAAAGTGGAAGCGTTATGATACAAGCATTGCATCTCTAATGAAAAATATGTACTTGAATCGTATTCATAGAAATACGTCTAATCACTTTTAAGATTTTCATACAATGTCATAGAAAATTTTATACATTCATGTTTTATAATAGATGTTTAATCGCGAATATACATAATAAAATATATTAATTTATTTGCAAAGGTTTGTTACAAAAATATTGTATTAGCATCTCAATTATTAAATGTTATTCTAAATATATTTTAACAACGAAGACAATCTTTATAGACGTTGTAATAATCGAGCCGTGTGTTCACGGATGATGACTACAAATAGTAGATGCAGCATTGCTATTGATGCATACATCGATTAGCATAGGGAAATATGTTGCAGGAAGATATTTTAATTGGTTTTAAGAATCGCCGTAATTGGTCACCGCTTTCCACCGGGACGTATGTATTTGAAAAATTGCTAAGGACAAATAATTCATACCGAATAAAGTTGCAAATGCGTGTGTTGAGCAAATATCTGAATAATATTAAGAAGGCTGTTCGCGCACTTGATGGAAACTGGTGCACAGCGAAGTGGTGCAAACCACAAAACCAGTCCTGCGACAGGAAGCGGCCTCGAGACCCAGCGCCCCCCTCAAGCCTGAGCCCTCCCCCGTACCCCGGCCCCCAGCCCTCGGTCCCCCGTCCTCGTCCCCGCATGCCCCCGCTACTAGCAGCCGCGGGGCCACCTGATCCAGACAAAACGTGCCCATCGTGTCATTCTAGTGACGCATACAAGTGCATTGCACTAATAATAATAACTCGCTTCCATGTCCGGTAACAGAAAGCATTTAATTCAAAGCAAACCTCTCTTGTTTTACTCAACTGTTATAGATAATAGATGTAAAGTGATACCTGTTGGTCAAGTTCTCTCTTTGTATCATCATCAATCATGTCTTCACAAGGAACAGCGTCCAGACAGTTACGGCGGGGCCAATTTATTATTATGATTTATATTACACTCCAAATACAATTCTACAAAATCAGTTGGTTGTCTGATTTGAAAACGGTTCGAAATAGAATTGATATTGGTTTACGAATCTGAGCTTTCGTTCTTAAAATTATATCTTACATAGTGATCAAAATGTTTATTAGCTATTAACTGTGCACAAGAACCTTGATGAGGTGGAAATTCTTACAGCAAAATCGTGACTACTCTATATCTTGATAGCAAACAAGCGAATAGTTATATAGTTAGTAGAATAACAATGTTCTTAAAGAGCACTCGGCAAGGAAGCAAGATAGCGAACGACATTCGAACAAAGCCGGGCTGCGTCACAGGCGAATCTCATCGGGCCCAAAGAAACGATCTCATAGAAAGTAGAACAAGTCATTTATTTATTCAGTGCAGCGGCGGGTGCGAGCGAGACGGAGTCGCGAAACTGGCTCATTAAAATAAAAATCCGATTTAAGAGTGCAACTCGCGCGAAGCGAAATAAAAGTTTCCAACTAAATTTGCTCGAGTTATTCCAAAAAAGGTGCACGAAACGCCTCTGCAACCAGATACCGAGATACAAGTGTGAAGAGAAACCGATCGCGATAGCCTCAAACTATTCGCAGCCTCACGACTTATGGCTTTCGATCATGGACATGTTACGCTATAATGCATTGACGCCGCAATCACCAATCCTACGACCTGGCGTTGATGAATATGTCATTCATATATTTAACGTCACAGTCTTCAATCAGTAAGGCTAATGTTTGGAAGGCTGATCTCACCACTAATCTCTAGCTGTTTCAACCACAGGCAGCGAGCCATTGTGTGTACATTACGCAGCTATAGCGTTGCATTATCGGCACGATAAAAGGCAGTTCTATAATTACAGTTGCGAGTCACGAGATCCGCTTGCACATTTGCTATGTAAATAACACCATGCACGGAATCCCACCGGCTGCACCATCTGCATCATATAAATCATTCAATAAATTTACAGCATGTCGGCTAATCTTAACGGCTATTATTGACGTCCAATTGCGAACTAAATTCTTGCTAATTGCCCGAGATCTGCATTCCTACGGCTAGCAAAGTAGGTTCAAAAGAGTTTTTAACTGTCTGTTATTTGTTTTTTTTTAAATTGATATAATTTTGGTGAGACTGATATTTTCAGAGCGGTACACGTATTGACGTGTACCGCTCTGAAAATAATTGTATTAAACATGCGAAATTAACCAAAATCAAAAAGCGTCGCCGCCTTTCACCTCGAGAGTCCTTTCTAGCGTTTAATGTCTGAATAAATTTTATGATTTACTGACTTACGAGAGCAATACAACGTAATGGACCATAAAAGTGATTTCCAACAAAATATCAATTTCAATTACATTTGGGACTAACTTTTTATTTATCATTTTATTGTAAGCTGTAAATTGGTGTGATTAAAACAATTAACAGCTCCGCGGACCACGGTCGACATTCACGTAACCTACATAAATTGAGTTTATAGATTATAAATCAATTGTTTAAATGGAAGAAATATAATATACCATCGTCCCTATTCAACATTTTAAATATTTGAGGAGCCAATGTTATTGCCACTAGAAAAATATTTTTTTTATAATCGGAACGGTAACCTGGAGATAATATCTATAAACGACTTTTCACGGACTGAAATAACTCGATTCGGATACAGAGATTATAACAATGGACTATTAGAAAGTGATAATGAATCGTGACCTTAAGAAATGCACTATTAAATATTTTAAAGCACTCAGTGCCGAACAATAACCAAGCACCCATTATAATTTGAAAATATTGAAAGATATAAACCTGTTGTGAAAAAAATGTGCTAGACTTTATTTTAGTTAGACTTAGCGGCAGAGCCTCAAAGGCTGAGTGTACATAAGCTGTTAGATCTAGTTGTCATGTCCATCATGAGAGAAACGAAGAAACGATGCACTCAGCTCGCTTTTTATTTATCATTTTCACTTTCTGATACATAAATAATGTTTCTCTTCATACTTTATACATAGAAACTTCGCTCAAGGAACTGGTACTTAATGTCTGCTTACCAGATATTTTATGGCTATTACGTTATGTTAAATACCATCTTGATTTAAGGAATTTTAAAACGAACATTTAAAACTGACACTTCGTAATGGTTCCTTTACATTTTTGTCATATGCTGTTATTTTATACGTCTTTTTTATATGCCGGTATCAAAACAATATTAAAAAATACTTCATAAAAAAAGTCTCAATATTCATGTATACAAATACTTTTGTTGTATTATTTGTATTGACATTGTATGCAAGAATCAATTAAAAAATAAATAAAGTCTCAATATATATTCATATAAAATATAACCTTGCGAAATTATTTACGACCTTGCAATACTGAGCTGTAATACTTTTGATTATTAATATTATTTATTGGCTATTTTGGCATTACATGAATTCAACAACAAAAAATACTTAAATGCCATTTATACGACACCAGAACGAACATTGAATTGTTTATTTTTTAATTCTATTTTAGTATAAATTATGCGAATATTGTAATTTGATAATATTAAAGATTTATATTATAGACTGTTGTATGATAAATTATGTCACGAATGTTAACAATTATAAGCCAGACCACCAAGGGCCAAGTTCCGTAATCACGCCTAGTTTCTACTCGAGTGTAAATCAAATGTCTCTCTATAAGCACTCGCGAGATATCTAAAAATGTTTGTTGATTCATTAGAAAAAAAAAACTTTCTGAAGCAGAAACAAGTGTTTGCTCAATTGAAAGTACCGAAAGACCCGACCTTTTGTATAAGTCTAGACTAGCTACTTCAATGGAAGTGAAACTCAACGTTCATAACTTAATGTACGGCATTTGTTCAAAATTTTTAATAGTTTTGTAAGCTTCGGGCCAGGGTTACTCTACTCGGTTCAAGTATTACGTAGACAACATCGGCAAGAACCTCATAACTGTTTCACTAAAATAATCAAATTTAACTTCAGTATATTGTAATTAAGAAAGATATAAACGCGAATTTTACCGAGAGAAGTATAATTTCGTATTTATATAATAATAAAAATGCTGCAGATTCAAATTGATTTTAACGTTAGTTAATTCATTACACGTTATATTTATTTATCCTAATATCAATAATACATACGTATTCAGAATTATCAGCATACGTAACTATTAGCAAACCTCATCTATTTATATATAAAAGTAGCAGAACAAAATGACTGTAATCTTTACAAAATGTTAAATAAAGTATACATTTAAATTGATAGACAATATTGTATATATTTATGTAATATCGGTCAATACGTACATCAATATAAACTTGATCAAGTCACGGAGAGCAAGCGATATAAATAATATACATTGTCCCGGGTCCGGCTCCTTGCATAATCGCTACCGGTACCTGCCATACTTCTCGGTACGGCAGCATTTAATTATACACAATTATACATTTATCTATTATACGCAAAAACTATTTCGTTATACATTTTAAACGATCACAGGCAAACACGTTTCTGACATACGGCATTCGACTCATTGCAAACGGTTTTTATTACCACAAATTAAATATCTTTACTCCGCGTTTTGTAAATGAAAATAAGTAAATCATAAATTACTTATCTAATGAAAACACTTGAGTTATTTGTATAGTTACGAGTTTTTGCTTCGAAATTAGTTCATGAATGTGTTGGAGGGAACTTACATTGGCTCGTTATGTCTTATTAAAAATATATATATTTGTTTTACACATTTATGAAATATAAACAAGGTATAAAATGCGCACGCTCTTTAGTTAACAATAATTTAATAATAATTACCTATTTGATAAATATATTATAATAATTATGAATTTAATCAAATTGTAACTTAATTAATAACCTTCGATAGGTCACTAAATTAATTAGATTAGTCTATGACTGCGTGTTATATTAATAGCTGTGGAATTAAAACATACTTGCGATGCTTCCTGACTTTGAGCGACGTACAAGCAATATTAACTCTTGTTTGCTCTTTGGCATCATAATTCATATCTAACCGCACTTTATAACACTACATTCCAAGTAAATGGCAAATGCTGCAATTAATACATGTAATCATAGAGTAAACGCTAACGCAAGATAGAAAACTAGCTGTCTGGTAAAAAAAAAAGTATTTCTCGACGAATTACTGTTCTATTTTTTATCTGTGGTGTATTATGTTATGTATGTTATCATCACGTTTCTATAACTGTCATATTTACTATGATATATTTTCCACTCAGTAATTTTCTTTCTTATAACTTTTTAATGACATATGTACGTGTTTCCTTTTTACTTTCCTTTTTGAGTTTTTTTTTTTTTATTTTACAATCATGAATAATAAAGTCATATTTAATAGCATTACGATGTAGATGTCAAAAACCATGATACCTATATTTTTTATAGACGATATTAGCGCCAACCGCAACCGGATGTCCCGCCAGATGTACAATCACACTACACAGAACTCTCACGAATTTTTCTCCCAACACTTTCACGTCTTCCACTAATTATTATCCACTTATCGGGCATCTTCAATTTGATTTACGTCTAACATACTGTTGAGTTATACTTTTTTTATTGAGTTTTATGTCGTTTACGTACGAGTTGAATGCTGTCGACCTCCTGACGATCTCTTGTTCAGCTCAACATTGCCAGCTATTAATTACGGACGGACAGGCAGTCGCTGTCTCCTAACTTGTTATTTAATTAGCTTCTCAACTAATGGCGCTTAGATTTAAATACCATAATGACTGACGAAGCTCATCAATAGTTATAAATAATGCGAACTGTGAAAGCTAATCTTCAAGATAATACTATGAAGACAAGCTTGATTTCTATGTGATTAAGTGTTTAATTAATAAAAGTTCTTGCTATAAGTAAAATTTTTGCTATATCTCGTTAAAACTTACTCTACCTTACACACAGTTGACAAGAAGTATATGTAAAAGTAGACGTATACTTGAAAACTGAATATAATTTATTATTTAAATTACAGTAATTAATACATTGGTAGGCGCTAAACGAAAATAAAATTTAGAAATACAGCAATTCCCTGTAAAAGTGTTTATTATTAATAAATAAATAAAATCTCAGCGTTAGTAATTAATAGATAGACGATATAATGACATAATGTCAAGTGTCAAACAAGTAACAAGTTGATATTTGTAATACTTATGAACCACTTTAACCGAAGCTAAAATGTTATTTGAATTATTGCATTTTTTTTTTGCAATGTGCCACCATTTTATTTAAATTTTTAAAATGAAAACAGTAATCTGTGTATTGATTCATTGTTAATAACATTAGAGCTAAATTTGTATAGATTATGGTTATGATTGCGGGTGCGGCTAATGGAATGATGCACCGATAATGTAAGTCGTGAGCGTCGATGAAAGTAGTTTTGCGTCGTTTGGCCGCTGACCCATCGGTGCCAGCTTCCTGCACCGCCTTGAGCATCAGAACATCTCTGATACCCTCCCAAACATACGTTTATGAACATAATTTTCGATAACCAAAAGTTTTCATCTATATGTAAAATATTTTAAATTTATTCTCCATATAAATTTGACAACTATATGCATAACGGAATCTATACTTATAAATTATAATACTAAATTAGACGTCTTTTTGTATAAAAAATTATAGGTTTTTATTTGCCTTTTTTGCGGTGTCATCAAATTATTACTTTATATCTCTGACGTTAAAAAAATTGCGACATTACATTTAATCAAATATTTTTTGTCCAACAACTATTTAGTTAGGTTTATTTGGATTTTTAAACCGACAAAAAAGGTTCTTTTTACCAGACAAATAAGATATCGTTTTCTCACAGCAAAACCATATGAATAGATGTTTAGAATTGACTTAGTTGTATTCTTATGACTAATAAATTATGTATTATATTTCAAGCTAATTATGAAATTGAAGTTGTCTAAATTAAAGACAAGTTGCTCGAACAGGTGTAAATAATATTTTATTCATTATATCAGTCACAATGGCAACAGCAAACAAATTACAACACGAGGTCAAACGGTCAATCAATAATGATGATGCATTGACAGGCAAAAGGCAGATGAAAGTGTGCTCAAACCAGCTGAACTAAATCGTGAAGCCAGCCACTCAATATACTCCTAATATCAATATACTCTTTTTAAGAATATATATTCAGTTCGGTTCCGTAATTGCGGGCTTTCGTCGGGTAAAAAATATAAAAGTAAATTAGGTCAATATATGCCGGAGTATGTTATATTTTTGGTATAATGCGGGTAATGCAAGTGAACAGTCAATATTAATGCGTCGCTGATGGCACGCCACTGCCACCGTCGCCACGCAGCCTCGCTGAGTCACGAAAGCCTCTACGTGAGAGTCACGTCAAACGGTCGTGATTTGTCTTGATAATAGCACGGGCACTGCTCTATTTGCATGATCTATGAGCAATCATGTTGATTTGTCATGTATGTTTTCAGACTTTCCTTTTCATCGATGTCGGCCATTTTAAATTAGTTAACCTCTATAAGAGAATTATTTCAACGTTTTATTTCCAGTACTATATGTTAGCTGTTTACGATTTTATAACCCTATTACCATGTTACTGTGAACCGCGATTATCTTACTTTGCATTTTGACACAGTTTCCGCGGCATTCAGAAACGGAGCGCTGTAATGCTTGAGATTCAATCTCTGCTCGGGTTTCATATAATTTAGGCAAAGCAGTCCATTTATAGTGAAAAAGTTTAACAAAATAAAACCTCGCAAAAGTAACTATTTCTTTTCATAAAATGACTAATAATCAAATGTATTTGAAAGGATATAATTTTAATGAACAGAACTGACCGAATAAAATGTATAAAGTATGGTAAAAAAAGAATAGCAATTAGTAGACACTTGACCAAGATTCTTTGAAATATAAAATGCTGAATGGATGAAGCGGTATAACGAATTGCTTTTTACAAGCATAAACGTAATGACAAATCTCAATAAACGCTTCGCTGTACTAACTTGTTTCCAATATCTTCTCCTACTATGTGATAGACTCCTTAATCAATTTCCCACAACAACAAGAAAATTTCTCTAATCTGTCAATAATTAGACACACATTCTTAATTATTGCCGGGTCCATCGGGAATGTGGTTATAATCAAAACAATCATCTATTACAATATTTTGTAGATATTATAAACATAAAAATCGATTTTATAAAACCCGATTTTTTATTTAAACGTTTTCTGTTAAAATAAAAACAACTATAAAAGAGTTCTAGTCCTAATTTTCACTGTTCGGATGCGAAACCCATTAAGCTGGACATAAAAAAAATACCAATACAAAAATAAAAGTGAACATTTAATTGTAATGTATCGCTCGATCGTTTTAGTTTGATAATAAGGCGAGTCAGGCGTGGGCGTTGTACAGCGAACCGGATCTGGATCAGAGATAAATTATATCTAATGTCCGGAACGAACTCGGTGCTCGGACTTCAAGATTTCCTTTAACAATTAATACGTAATAGACATACTACAACAACAATTAGAATAGCCCTTGGGTTTTGTTAATAAATAAGCTTCAAAGGTATAAGTCGAAATGATGTTCAAAAACAGATTTGGTTATCTAAATCGTTACACATTGTTACGTGTTCAGGAACTCAGCCGTCTGATCATGCTTTGCCTTATATTGCGCGTCTCACAAGCGCTATGCATACTGAATACAAATATCGTCATTGTGAATGCTTAATAATAAAATAATACACATACGAGCATTAACTTTACAAAATATTCTAATGTTATATTATGTTGACATAACAAAAATTACTCGACTGTTTCCAATAGTTGAACTGCTAAGAGTAATTTATTATACAATTTCTATATAGAAAAGCGTAGGATGGTAATATGAATATATTATTGGAACAAATTATAATCTAGGTATTTAGTTCATATTTCGATTTGAGCTTTGAATAGCTGTTATTTACTGATAGTTCGGAAAGTATACTTAGCTGTAACGACATTTAATTGTAGGTATGTAATATAATATGTTTAATTTGCATCAGGGACATGATGAACATTATTGCGTAGGTCACGTTGATATCTCAATGTTGATCCCGCAGTAGGTGTCAATTTATCTTTATAAATGGGCATCAATGCGGTGGCCGGGGGACTCGCGGGGCTCGAGTCGCGCCGTAAACGACCGGCCACTGCACTCGAACCGATTTCACTTTTATTAGCAATCCACTTAATTGGATACCACTGTTGCGGTTTTATATTTGCAGATCCATCTCAACTGTATATTCGGATGTAACGGATTATATCTGTCTCGGTTCAGATAGTTAATAAATTAGCATCTCTAGAGATACGAGAAGCTTCTTCTTATTAATATTACTAATAATTAATGTATCTATTTATAGATTCTCTGTTTGTTATAAATATATTTATGTATTGTGAAACTAATACTTATTAAAAAAAATACTTTTAAAAATTATTTCAAACTAAAAGTCTTCAATTGAATTCTTGTATATATAAATTAGACGAAAAAGTCTCAAACAAAATAATTCTTAAAAACTCATTGCATTTAAAATTTCACTCATGTATTTTTTTAAATGTATATTCTTGTTGTTTCTGAGGGTTTAAAAGAGTTTGTACATATAATTTTCCGTGACAAATGTTCCGGTTGTACGATTAAAGCTGAAGGTCAAACGAACTACTGGAAAAGTACTCAGTTTATAAAGTTTATACCTAAAACTGCGATCTTAATCCCACGCTTAAGAAACCAATAAAAGACATAAAGACATAGCATAGTTTTTATTACACATATAATGTGTACTTTGTGGTTGCTATTACAATAGAAATAATTCGAAGCGAATGTACAATTTTTTGACTTTCTATTGCTTCTAATATCTTTATTCATATCAATATTATGATATTCAATAACTTATCTAACAATGCGCTGGAGAGAAAGTTTTCGAACTTAATCAAAATAAACAACAATAAAACTCAAAATCATTTATATATTAATGAATCTAAATTTAGTTCTTTCATTCATTGTTTCTGTTTTGTTTTATTATCATTGTTAACGGATTTCTCAACTATCTATCTTTTTTAAACTACATTATAAAACATATAGCATTTAGTATATAAATTAAAAAAATTGCGAATGCATATTTTTGAAATCTTTATCCGTTAAATCACACAAGGAACCCCTTGACCCAAATTAGAATTCTTCAACTTAGGAAGCGTTTAACATTTTTTTCCGAAACCTACATCAATACAGTTCTGTGAGATGATTTATAAATGAAAAACTGGTAATGCACAGCTGTTGAGTAACGTTGGAAACTTGTAATAAGGGCACCGATAAAAAAAATCGGTTCATACACAGCCTAACATGAACATGAACATGAAAATGAAAACATGAAGTAAATAATTGAAAAATTAGATTATTCGTAAACTTTTATGCCTGACGAAAAACGTCTTATAAAAGTCAATCAACAAAAAAAAATGTTATTCCATGTATTTTAAGAAAAGAAGAATCGAAATAACACATAATAGATAACAATAATAATACATTAAAATAATAATGATACTTTATTCTAACTGCTGTTCTTTTAGTTATCAATTATAAGTAAATTGTCTTTTAATTTCCGCATAGTGATGAAGGACGTTCCATTGTTAGAATCTTATTTCATTGACTCAAATTATTATACGACTTACAATTATCGGAAGTATTGTATAATGGGAACATAATTTGTCCATTAACACTTTTTGATAAGACTTTTCAAATGTTTTCACTTATAGATTCACAATAATAACGTAATTAATCGCCAGCGTGTGTTTTGAAATCATCTCTTGATTATATTTATTTATAAAATTTATATAAACTTGAATGTTTTTTATGCACGTCGATCATAGCTTTCACTTACACTCTATCAGCGAATATTTCTACAAACCAGTTATTAATTCGACTAGATGTCTACAACATTCTTTGTGCATTATAATTTTAGCACATCCATGTTTTTGATTAATGCTTCATTATTGGATTCACTTTGAAATAATAAATTAATTTATTTAACTCTTATCGATACCACAAGTATTAGTGGAATTATTAAATGGACTTCATATATATGAATCATTTTGAATATAATTCTGCTTTTATTAATTTTTCGTGACCAAAACATAATAAAGCATTAGTCGAAAGGATTTTACCGAAACATTTTAATTACCTTATAAGTTTCTATTTAATAAATTATTATAATGCTATGTTGTTGCATTCAATCAAAAATCATTTTAAATTTAGATTTTTTTTTAATTTTTAATTTCATATTTAGTGTCCGTACAAATTAACCATGTATATATAACTTAATATATTATTCATTGGTTTTTTAATAATATATCGTAAATCTTGTATGAATTTTTATTAAGTACTAACAATACAGGAAATACACAACAAAATCAAGGTCTCCAATGGTAAAATAATTAAAAAGTGTTTTTATTTTAACTTTTTTTCCAGCACTGCTATTGTTTAAAAAAAAATAGAACTATTTCTTGTTTTTTTTTCTCGAACGTCATACTCCTTATTAATCTGTTAAAGATTTAAAGTTCTTTTTATTATGGTCTATATAATTTTAATGATAATGCTGCCTAAATAAATAGGTCACTCAATATGGCAATAGCACATACGTTAGAAAGCGCTTCTAAACAAGTAAACTTCTTAATAAAAAACAATTATTCTATAGACACTAAGTATAAAATGTGGTTGTACCGAATACATGTTAATTTGTTGCGGAATCCGAGAGCAATAACCGACTGCGGTTCTAGCGGTATTTGGTGGTTTCTTTGGCTCTAATATTCGAAAAAAAAATGTCAGTCATTACGTCTGTGTGTGTACGTATGTACATATGTTAATGTTTGCATGTAGTGTAGAGTTAAATTCGACTTATTAATCTTAATGCATACGTTAGTCACGCTTTTGATTATAAGAGAACACTGAATTAGGCAACTTCTTTTGTAGATCTATTAGATACTATGTTTTTTTTTATTTATTGATGAATAAAATACATATTACATTCCATATATAACACCTTATAATTCCGAAAAGACTTTTCTAACACTGGGAGATTTTTCGAGTATTACATAAATAATAATAATCTATAATTTATAATATGAAAACAGTAAACTGAGTATAAATTATGAGATTAAAACGGTTTTAAATTTTAATTATCTGAATAGGTAATCTTAAAGCAGTAAAACACAAAACTAATTTATTTTGACACAAACACCTAAGAAATGTTAGACATTGCTCGGTTTTATATTACAGATACAGAAGAGGAGGGAAATACTATGTATGGTAGATAATAAAGATTTTACTTAAGCCATTCATAACGAATCTTTTTGAAAAGATACATAAAAACAACTCAAAGTAATATTAGTTGATTCGGAGCACATTTAATAATTTATCTGTATTGAATTAATAATTTCTCTTACACGTAAAAGACAGCGGAAACAAATGTAGCAGGAGGAAGTCGAACTAGAACATATTTCCTTCAATCAATTTAGGGACAGGATATTAAAAAAAGAGTATTCATCTCTAACAACCTGTCAGGCTCGTTATACCTTTTGGCAACATATAATTGGTTGCTCAACACAAGATAATTTAAAAGCATTGAAAGAATCGTTACGTCTTACCCAATAGAATGTTAAAAAAAATCACGTCATTGCTCAAAGTGCTTCATACCGAATACAACACATTTACTTCTGTCATAATTTTAAATACATTTATAGTTAAATTAATTTAATAGAGGTTACTATAATTTAAGTCCATAAATAAATCTAAAACTTCAATATTAAATAAATCGTTTTGTATAAATAGTAGAATCTGTGCAAAAATCTCGGTGCGATGTACTTATTCAGGGCCAAAGGTTACGTATTGTGTTAGCAAGGACGAACAATTTCTACGCAGGAGCGCGCCACGGTTGGCCGAGTTCAAACCTTCCGCATAGGGTCAAGGCGGTCATTTCACTACAATTCGTCTATTTATCTACACCAATTAAACTTTTTAGATATTCAATCGAAACTTTTGCAACACAAAAAACCCTTTCCAGTTTCCTCTTGTGTTGTTATATAGAATTTATGAGATTTATTCATGGAGATCGATTCGATATGTAAATCACTTAGCGCTTTCCGAGACCTATCTTGACATTTATATGAAACCTCAGGTATAGGATGGTAGACCGTGGGACAAATTACACGATGTCTTTGTATGGAGCGTTACGTAAGGCGAGCATGGTTCCATCGGCTCATGCTCATAGGATAATAGATATTATTGCAAGCCGCACGAACAATGCTTGTAACGCCCTAACCGCGCCCGCTGACTTTAATGGCATTTCTCTACTGCTAAAGGCGAATTCTTGGTAATATTACTAAAATGCTGCCTACGATACTGTTGGTGTTGGTAATGTGAAAATATATGTTTGTTTTTGCTGTTTAAAAAACATATACATTATTCAATATGATATCATTAGTTTTACTTGCGAACTTTTAGTGAAAATTAGAGATTTTTTTTTCATTGTTTCTTATTATTTTTCTCACGCAGACGTTGTCGCGGGTAACAGCTAGTATGTTAATAAAAACCTAAATGTAATTAAAATTCACTATAAGTACATTAATAAAAGGATCCAATCAAGACGTTAAACGATTTCCAGAACTTAACTGTTGCCATTACATTTTATAAAAGTCTAATAACAGCATAATATTGTGAAATCGTCGTTCGTTGATGTCCTCAGTGCTTGCAACATGTACTGAAAACCATTTAGCTCTCTAAGATGTTTATTGCTATTATTAACAAAGAGTTTTAATTTTCCTACAATACATAATCCAATCATAATAACTATTTGTCATATATTCTAAAACCTATTAAAAATTATGATTGAAAATATTCATTATTATATTATATATAAGAATAAAAATGCTTGCATGTTTACATTTAAAATAAGTAAATTCAAGTGGGCATTATGTTATTAAACCTACGCCTCCAGTACATTTCCATATCAAATTGATAGGGAACTTTGTATATTGATATATAGCTTTCAATAAAGATATTAATAAATTGTATCTAGAGCATAATAATGCTGAGAAATATTTGTCCGTCCGAAATGAATCAGATATCAGTACGGTTGAGTATTCTTACATGAAAAACAATGGATGCACTCACACTATCCGATATAATCTAGTACTGGTCGAACTGAACTAAAAAATGGATACGATGTTAAAAATTTGGTTCAAAATATGAAAAATATATTTAGTTCCTGTAACCAGACATATAGGATTCAGACGTACAATTCAATTAGGACGTATTTAATATAATTTGTATTATAGTTGAGTGTGCTTTTCGAGTTTGGATAGTCAAATTACTTCCGTAGCGTGTGGAGTTTTTCGTTCATAAATCTTTGTACATTACACTATTAACATGGGTTATTAAACGAGAAACGGGAAATTGTTCATCTGTGTATTCTAACTTGTGGTAAGTACATATTTATTAATGTGTGTCATTTATACGTGCAAAATTATTTGTTTATAGATAAAAAATTATTTCATTGAATATTCATATTAAACTTATTAATGTTTAAAATCTGTTTTATATAACATTACAATAAACTGTGAAAGCGAAACTTTTTTATATAAAGAACATAAATTTTACCATACTCTTGTAATATAATTATGTGTTACTAAATGAAATTAAAATTCAAAAACATAGTCAATTAAATATATGTGTTAGAATGTCTTAATCATTGTCGAAAACGCGGAAAGAACGATTGCCAAACGTGCGTTGCAACTTATTTAATGGCTGTATAAAATTCCAATGTCTGCAGATAAGTCCACCACATGGCTAAAGCAAACTTGTTTTTATTCTAATACATAAAACCTTTTCACGTAGTCAATACTCGTTAAAGAACTTTGTGCTTGATACAAGCGTTAGAA
>DVQP01000636.1:0-20684 GCA_018231745.1 Danaus eresimus
GATGGAATCTGAACAGTAAATCAGAATTACTTGAGGGGTAACCTTTATCTGTTGAGTTGGTTAAAAATATTCCTAAAGGTATTTATAGAGAATTGTGCTATATTCTTTGTATCTCAAAATGTATGAATTACTCAATATGTTTATTAATTAACTCATAAAACTTGTTTTAACACTAATTATTTCATAATGTGTTTACATCGCTTTTGTTAAAATATTTGTAAATTGCAAAATAACGGACGATGTAAATGTAGAAATATGTTTTGAATGTAAATTAAATAAATTGTATATTCCGCATTATAATAGAATAGTGTTTAATAAACAAATAACAGTGATAAGTGAGGCGTCATCTCATAAAAGTGGCGCACGCGCCGTACTGAGAGAACAGACCGCGCTAATTCACATTTCCGCACTCACGAGGCTCCGGTGACAGGGGAGTGACGTATTAAATATGGCTGACATGACATTAAAAGATGACATAAAGAAACATTTTTATTAAAACCTTAATAAAAACGTAATGCTATTGAAATAGTAGGACATTTTATATTTTTTATTTGACATATATATATATACATTATATATTTATTTTATACGTTCTTTTGCAATTAAATTAATTTTCCAATTATTTTATTACCTACAATTGACATATCGTAACAGATGTATGAGACGAATATTGCGCTATAACAAGAAAATCAACAACACACATTACAGAAGTCTACTTTTATTTGTTTGTGGTTTATATGGGGTTGGGGTGGAAAGCTACATTTGGTTTCGATGTTCGCGCGGCGCTCTGTTAACAACGGTAATGAATATCAAATACGATGTTTATTGTGTTGTATTCATTGAATATTTAAAGATGAATTAATTTATTTTATCGTTTCTATACAATACAGGTTAGAAATTGTAATTATTATTTCAAGGACTACTGTAAAAAAATAAAACTACATTTAAAGGCTCACACATCGTCTGCTGGCGGAAATGGCGTCTAACCGGATATTGTATCGCGGCTTCATCTCCGGCGCGCTTCCTCTTCCTCCCTCGTGCGTCGCCTAATTACTTGCTAGCATACAGCCGATCTAATATATCAAGTTAAAGTTCGATCACATTGTATAAATTAATTTTATAATTTGTTTATTAACATTTTTTTCTAAACGCTTTAATTCAGGTTAAGCGTAAAGGGTAAATTTACTGTATTATTGTAGTACAGGTATGTCATCAGCTAAAATTATGTTTCCAATAAAACAAAACCATGTGGCATATTTAAAACGAAGAAATAAATTTTGATGTAATACTTTATCTTCAGATTGTATTTTCTAATGTTTTAATTTTTTTTTGATTATTAACCCCATACCACCTTCCTTTACAGTATTATATGTAAAGTGTGTTTAGGGCAGAACGAGACTAAATAATATTTCCCATGACTGGCCAAAATCTGAAAGCAGCTTTATTTGAAAGTATATTGCAAAAATGTTTTTTAACATTTTGTTTGTTATGTTAAATTAAACAAGGAAGCTTTTGTTTTATCTCGATTTTAAAGTAATGACTTAACTACTGACAAATAATTAAGTACATTTATAATATGTAATTGAAACGCGTCTGTTATTGAATAAAATCCAAGTCGAGTAATACGGAATGAAAGCGTTTTCGTACATTGATGTAATTTTAAAACGTCACCTCTATATTCTAGAACACTCACCTAGAACGTTCAAAGCTTAGAAGTTTACTGATGACAGATAGAGCAGGCTGTGAAGTCATCACCTCTAGAGAGCTCCGTTACTCCTTGAAGGGTCCTTTGTTCAGGAGCGTTTAGATTAAGCCCTTCAATGCGCTTTAAGCGATTTTTGTTAGTCAATTGTTAATGACTTTTATATCAACCACGTATATTAAATAGGATTTGTTTTGTTCGATAAATTTCTTTTTAAGTCACAGTCAACGCTAGTCATGTGTTTTGCAAATCACTTATCACTGTAACCATAGTCGCTTATTGAAATTCATTTGAATGTCTGTGTAACATGTTTGTATGTAATAATAATTATTTTGCGGGACGATTATACAGATTTAGATAGCACCCGACTACGAAGATAACCTCTTACATAGCTCACAGCATATACCAACCGGTACAGTTGCCAGCGCAAAAAATATATTAATATAAACTATTTAATTAATAACAAAAAAAATATGATTTCTTAATTATATATCGTTAGTTATATTTCTATTGATACGAAATATTTGGACTAGTTCGACTTGTTCGCAAATTTAAAATAATTAGAACACTAATTATATGCATATTTGTATAGGTATTTAAAACTTGAGCTGGTATAAAAAGGTGCATTAATTCAGCACGGTCGTAAGAAAGAACAATGAGATCGGTGAGATATTATCATATAATTAGACAAAGAAAAATAACTATAATTGTTTTCTAAGAAAACGGCAATAGTACTTCGTTTTCACTGTATAAATTATATAAATTAACTAAACTATTATTTGTAGTTACGTAGTGCTAAACTAACTTTCATGTGATAGCCTAAGATTGTATATTTTTATATAATTGAGTTCTATAATATTGTTTTTCCATAGCTACTTATCGTGTTCCTATCCTGCGTCGTATCGGCTTTAAGTTCACCAGCTCGTCAAGCAACGAGAAGGTATGACGCAGCCGTTGTAGCCTTGAGAGGTCTCCCAGCGATCAGCTATGAACAAGTCAGAGACGAGCTCGGTCAATATGCTGTGAGGTTTATCACCGCTGAGAGTGAGCATTTTTAATGTTATATTTTTTTATATTTATCATTAGTATGCTTCATTATTATGCTCCTATTAATTTCTCTTGTTGTTTGTCAATATTAACATTTTACCTAGCGTATATTAAGTTTTATATAGGATTAGATTTTCTATTGTTAATAGTTCCAAGTATTAAGAAAATTCGGTGTTATTTTATTTTATTTTATTTATCTTTTAGACAGTAACAAACATTATCTTATATATTTTATTTAATATGAAGATTTAAAACGAGTTATACAATAATTATTTTCGTATTTTAAACAGACACTGTAGTATCCGAACGGGGACGATTAGTGCCGAGCCGTGATCACGGTTATGTTTTGGAGATAGAAGGAAAATACAGTTACTTGGGTGACGATGGAAAGCTGTACGTAACTGAATATATAGCAGGAGTCGAAGGTTTCCGGCCTAAAGCTAATCATTTACCCAAACAAGTACCTGCTGCGAGTATACCTAGGATGCAATGATTTGATATAATCTATTTTATTTATATTTTGAACTAATGTTATACTATAAATATTTTAAGCCAATTGAATTTTATTATTTAAATAGTCCGAGTATTTTTTTCTGCTATCCGTACTGAGCAGATTTCTGAAAGGATCTTAGGAGGGTGGTAAAGGCTCGAGGATGCGCCTGGGATGGGGGGAGGGGTGGGCCGTGACGTCACGTCCTATCTCGGCGGCCATCTTGGATTATCTCGTCGCACCTGCGGGGCGGGGGGAGGCTGTATCGACCGCGTTGGCCGTGCACATTTTTCATGAAAACCTCCAAATTCGGCACCCAAAGATACTCGACTCAATTGTAGTTTTTCGTCTGAGGCGCTAAGGATGTTGTATATAATTTTATTGAGCTGTTGCCGGCTTGTTTGCCGTCTTAATATAGAGACAAGATTCGTTACATAAAAATTTGTATCTTATGTACGGAGTTTTCTTACGGAAAGATATAAAGGCGAAGGAGAATTTTAATGAAATTACTCTTTTTCTATATGTAAATATTTTCATCTGTTAACTGATTCAGATCATAACGACATAAGAGTCTGATAATCTTCATGTAATTCTTATCAAATATTACACAAAATCACATCACAAAAATTACACAAATCACAAAATAACACGACATCTAAATATTTAAAAGGGATTATTTGACATTGTTTTTATTGTTTGTTGCAAATAATATTTAAATCTAAGTTTCTTATAATACTATTCTTGTATTCAAAACAGATATGACGTTATAATATCAAGAATATGCATTTAATTACTTAAAATTATGTTCAGCAATAGTTAAGTAAAAACGTATTCTAAGCAAGATTTTTAACATTTATTCATTATTAACTGTCAGTATTTAATATCCGCATGTACTCTACATACTATCAAGATACAAAAATTATACATTTCTACAAATTATTGTCCGGGCAAAAAAAAACCAGTTTCAACGAAATTATCATGACGTCTCAATGAAAACTATGTAATTAATAAACAAATACATATCACAAGATAAAATGAAAAACTCTATGCAAGGGAAATGGAATTCATATAAAACAGTTAATTAATTGAAGCATATGAAAAAAAAATCTGACATTATTATACAAGTCATATAAGATGAATAAAAAATTAATAATGACTTAAATCAAATGAAATAAGCTTTATGAATCGTATGCACAGTCTTACATGGAATTCCGTATTGGTTTTATCTCGGGTGTCGTAGAATTTAGAATACTATATTCATGTTATATATTTATTAACAAATTTGTTAGATGAAACACGTTGCTGGTGGCAGCCACTAGCCAGCACGTGCCGTTACTATAAACACTCAACGACATCCTCGATCACCTTTAACCGTGTTGAGGTGACACAGCTGCACGCGCTCTTAATGAGACGAAACATTGTTTGCAAGTGTTTGCACGGTGGCCCGCCATTAAAACATTGATTGCCACTTGATAATGTTCGTGTTTAACACTCCTCATGTAATATTATTGTCTACAGGTCACTTGGAAGTCCACTCATTCATTTGTGCCCCTAACACTGTGTGGTCTTACACGTTTAATTTTTTTTTTTTATTTAATTATCTATCGATAATAAACGCGATAATTTTATTAAGATCAGTATTTTAAACATTTTAGTCGATAACAAAAACGGAAATAAATATTTTTAATTCATAATGTACTTGTGTATAAAAATAACTTAGTATTATTAAAATATTCGGTCGTCATAATAAAAATGAGCTCGAGATGGGAAGATTTTGGTCTATGTTGAAACGATGCCGTGAGTCTTAGGGGAATACACTATAACATAAAAGTAAAGATAAAGATTAAGGATAAAGATAAAAGATTCTTTTTAGATTCTTATTAGGATATTGTGGCGGTAGTAAGGATTTCTCTTAAGGTTATTGAAGTTTGTTTCTTTAAGGTATTCAAACAGGGTTATTTACGGCGACCGTCTACCGTAACAGTGTTTGTCCTCTCAACCGTGGCGTAACATTCTTCTGATGAATAATTATTTCTGTCTTGGTCTGGTCGTCAAGGCATAATCAAAATTCAAATTAGTATTATGGAATTATAGATTTATATACGCTAGCTGGATATAAAGCTGTCTTTTGGGAGATCGCGTTCGAGTAGATTTGCTAATTAAGTCATAAAACCTTAAAGTTGAGCTGGTATTTGAGCATACCTAGCTCTTCTATAGATATATAACTATATACAAATAATATTGAACGTTTTCTAATTCAGCAGTTTCGTGAGAAACATCGTACCTACTTATTGAAATTAAGATCCTTTGTTTTTTATTTCCATACAAAGAAATATAGATTTCATTAGAATTACACAATAAATAGTTTATAGCGGACTGTTTAGTATATATCGTGATATTTTTCATATATACTATTCCCATATAACATATAAATAAATGTCTAAGCAAAGACGATTTAGCTAAGCACTTCTAATTAACATTTAGTTTCAAATATTTTTACTAAGGAGTTTCTACTTGGTAATGTCATTAATATTATTAGATTTCCAACTAAAACACTTATAAGTGTCGTTATGGGTCTTATAAGAAATATAAAACAACAATAAAAGTAAGCGGCTACCAGCCCGAGCCTCGAAACGATGACGTCCTGTAATCAATCCGATCGGACCCGCTGTTGTGAGCACGTAGCTTTCATTTGTTAAACGCCAACTACTATTATATTATTATTTATTGAAACTCGCTACAATTCTATTCAATAGCATTGCGGGTTATTTAATATATTACTATTCAATACTTCCGACAAACCATGACCCGTGTGTAATATATATTTATTAATATTTTACCATACGTAAGTTTTGGACTGTTACATTGTAATGTATGATTATGTATTTATGAAACTTGAACAGATATTACAAATGAAACTATCAAACCAACTTTGGATAATGAACAAAACTAAAGGACATTGAATTCAATGAAACACATAAAAAGTTTCCGAGGTGTTGAATAACTTCTATAGAGGAATACAATAAAATTTACGTAATAATCGCAGACCCGGCAAGAAATGAGGGAGTCGTGTTTCAAAACAAGGAATTTGATCCGATTATTCTTCTCTCATACTAAACACATTTGTAACAGGTTGAAGGCTTGTCTATGATGATATTTTTATTATTTAATCACGTCAAAAAAGGTTTTATATTGAATACTAGGGTTTGATTATGTTTTTTTTTGTTGTTTTTTTTATTTTTGTGGTCGAGTCAAAGCCTTTATGGACAATTATATTTATGGTTATAATTATTAAACTTTTGAATATACATATTTTAAGTTATTCGTTGTAATAAATAATTATAATAATTTATTCATCTTAAATGATAAATGACCATATGTGTTTATATTTAAACGGATTACCTACTCGATTCAATCGTAAATCAATTATTTGATATGGCTAAAACACATCACGCGAACATCCAAAACACGCGTCGAAAAAATAAATCAAATGCTTACTCTTAATGACGCCCACCATCAATAACTCTTTAAAATATATTTAATAATGTCCACAAAGGTAGAGAGCACAATGCTACAGTCATAAAGGAGCAGCATTTATTATAGCGACAATATATCGAACACAAAAAGATAGTGTGACAAAGACCCGTACTTTTTAATAATATTGTCATTTCTCAGCAGCAGTGGACTCTTTCAAAAAGCCATAATGCAATAATTTATATCTTGATTTTTTTTTCTCTGTGGGAGCGTAAAAGCCAGGTGAGCACGGGTTAAGTGATTTTATTGAAAACTATAGAACCTTTGTAGGTTTAATAGAATGACCTTTTGAATGTCTGTAGTTTAAAGTAGATGTGAATGGCTTGTTTTAAATATTGGCTATATATAAAAATGTTTTTTTTTAGCATATTATGTATTTTAGCGGTTATAATATAAGTATACAAATATTTTATAAGTGAAGCAGTATTTTTATTACTATAACTGTGTCATAATCACAACACTTTATTTGACTATTTCAAGTTCAGTAGTAGAAAAGAAATGTCATAATGTAACACATTTGACCCCTAGTGTCAATAGTCAATACACATGTTGAAACTCCGCGTATTGACGTACTAAACGGTGACATCAGAATTTGTAATGTTTATTTCAATTAAATAATGTATTTTATTTAACATTTTATGTATAAAAATTCCTTTGTGCTCTTCGCCATATAAACTTTGAGTGAATTCAACTACACGTTCATCCGCCATTGCGATTATTTTAGAAATAGATATAAATTACTCGCTTCACGTAAACATTGAGCTACTGTAGTATATGCTCATATAATGAAGATCTACTTACAAACTTTGATTATTGAATAAATTACTATAAATTTTTGACGTCGGTTACATAGAGGAATGCATCTTAGAAACTATTGCTGTAAATAAAATTCTATACAACTTTGCAAAAAACCGTCTCCTTTATAGCCATCGTCGAGACAAAGTTGACATCGGAGCCACAATAAAATCGATGAAATATCTCAAGGGGCTGTTACAATAACTCATAGGGGCCATACAGTATATTGACTAGTTTGCACAGGTAAGCTCTCGCATTGGCCGCGGCGCTAAAGTGCCATTTTTTTAGACAATTACAACAATGATTTGTTGTTTTGTTCCAGTGAAATTTTTATGGTCAATAAAAATATTTTGGTTCTGTGATATATTGCGGTTGATGCTTAGCTCGCATATATTAATGAAATTATGTATAACGATTTTAAAACACGTTTAATGTTTTTCTAATTTAAGACATTAGTTATATAAATAAATGGGATACATTTAATGCTGGTGATTAATAATGTATGTAATGTCTTTAATAGATTATCGTGAAACGGATTTTTTCTATATTTTAAAATAGAAAAAAAAATTCATTATACTGTACAAAATCAAGCTTTTAATAAAATATAATAAGTATAATAATAAAACACAAGAAAAATAAAAACGTAACAGTGTTGTGAGATAATTCCTATATTTTATTGAGGTTATAATTTAGAAAAAATGAGTTCGTTAAGAAGGAGGTTGGTATGTTATATACAGATAGAATTCTGTTAGTTTTATAACAAAGTGACCCTGGCATGAAGAATCACGTACAGGGGGCACGTAGCAGCAGTCCTGGTTCTAGGAAGCCGCATGAAGTCGTCACAACGACGCCCCGCCGAGACGGTAGCGCGCGGGCGGTCTGCGCCCCCTTTAATTAATATCGAGATATTTACCTGAAAACCGATAGTTAATTGTACCGTGTCACATGCCATTAACATATTTATGTTCCGTACAATCCTGTGTGGGAATTATTCTGATCTATGACGTGTCTGTCATCCTGGTAGCGTTTGGTTTAAGCTTTGATTTTTTAATTTTACTATTCATATATAGGTGCTGTTATATTTAGAAAGGATAATATTTATATATATTTATTTTTGACAAGAGCGTTGGTTTGGAATTAATTACATTATACATTTATTTTATACGTTATAATATGTACTCATATTTCAATAAATGAATGTCGAATGGTGAAATTATTAATATTTTAAACAAATGTTGGTACGATGACCGTGCAGTAAAAATAATATAAGTATCCAAAATAATTATAACACTATCAATATAAATGAAATAACAAAAAGTTAAATTTCATATCTCTTTTAAAAGAAAACTTTATTTGTATTTGTTGTATATATATATTTATTTCAATGGGCTCTAATTCTTATTTTAATCTTATCGTTTTAATGAAATGTTAGATATGAGCTATTGGGGTGTTATAGTTCAGCATTATTTATGTATCGCCATAACAAATTTTTAATTGTCCGTACCTAATCACCCCCATCTTTATTGATGTTCATTTTATTATTAAATAATATGGGAAATATTATGCTTGACATAAACATGTAAATATTATTTTTGAACAATAACAAAATATATATTTTTTTGTGCGTACATATATATAATAGATTAACTATTTATAATTACTTTGTAGTTATTTTTATATATTTATCCTGTATAGATATAATAAATAACTGTCTTTAATTTTTTTAAATTCAAAAAACAATAAGTTGTTATTCTTATTATTAGGCAAAAAGTAATAAGTAAAAAAAATATCAATCAAAATATATTCTTTGAGCGTAATTCGGTAGGCTCCCACAGATAATAAAATTGAAATTATGCTTCCAACCTCACGCCCAAACGATTAGAATGTCTGTGTATCTTTGTGTACGTATTAAACTTTGACCGAATTATCATCTTCTGAATTGCGTTCACATCATAAAATTATCTCGTATTGCAATAAATATGTCGTTGTACATCACTTAGTGTGTTGGGTAACATGGTGACCGCGTCCAATGCTAATGAAGGGACATGCCGCTATGCAATTTTATCGCTTGGCTTGCATTATTATTGTAATTATTACTTTTAAGCTCTTGCCTTATTAATTATTATTATTCATACTAATACACCTTCATTCATTATATATATATACGTGTGTGTGTGTGTGTGATAGACGTAATAAATTTGTGTCAGACACATCTGCAGAGTTGGAAACAATAAAAACCATCTTAATTTTGATTTGGAGTTTTAATAAAGATTTCATATAACAATAACATTTTTTTTATTAATTTTATTTCCACATATTAGTTATATATTGTCAGGATCAGAGCGACTAATAAATATGTTGTAGTTTTAGGTTTTAAATTTTTATGAATGTTAGGTTTTCTTATTATCATATTTTTGTTTTAATTATGATCTTGTCAGTTATGTGACAAAGTAAAAGTTGATATACGGATAACAATGTAGATATTTTCAAAATTTTTGAGTTGTCTAAGTCTGATTACAGATATTAATTATTGTTAGGTAGCTTTACCGTAAGTGACGAAAGCATTAATGTAGAACAAAACCTTTCTTACACTGCGGCACACTTCTTAATTGTTTATTTTTTTTGGTAAGTTCTTTCTTCTTGTAAATATATATATTTTTTTTCGGCAATAAGCTTAAATATTGTGCTGTAAGCAAATAACAATAGGAAAAAAGTCTAGTAGCCTTTCTTTCTCTATAATCTGTGGCAAACGGAGCGTGTCTTTGTGTTCTGTTGAAGACAAAGACATCAAACTTAGCGCCAGATAAAAGGAATTTGTTCGTTTTTTTGTGAGAATTGCAATACTTTCATTTCCAGAGCTATTGAAGCGAAATATTTATGCTCAGATTATGTAAATTTTTTTTTAAAGAATTTTAACTTCTCATAAGAAATGAGTTAATATTGTTTAAGGATGTATAAAAATTGTTTAAGAACATTTATTTTGCTAAATAGAAATATAAAATACATTGAATTTTAGATTATTAATTGTTAGTATTGACTTAAAAAAATTAAGAAATAAACAAACATCTTCCCTTTAAAGCTGTTATCTCAAAATATTTACTTTGTTATTATGTATATTGTGAAGCTACTAGGCACTCAAGTTGAAGAATGGTCAACAATACTTCGACCATAAATAAATAATCACCCTAACAAAATAAATACTTGCACTATACAATAAAACTTTCAGCTCGATCTCCACAAAAGAAACCAATAGATTCAAACACAATGCTTTGTCACCGCATTTGTTACGCAATTAGGAGAAAATACATCACGATAGGTCTGAAATACGTTTAAAAGATATATATGTTGCAATAAAATAGAACAATACGAACTTTAAAACGTAGAATCAAAAATATTTTGCATATGGGTTTAAATTAGAAAAATTAAGTCTTCATAAGAAAACCATTAAGTAAAAAGCACTTAAATTAAAAAAAAAGCATACGTCAACTATTAAATCATCATTAGCTTGTCACTTCGTACCTGGCCATTCATTATACTGTCAAAATATTTCGTGCCACATTTTGGCGCATATTTCGTGAATTTGTCAGATTCTTACTTCAGAATGACATCTCAATATTTTGCAACAATAGGATACATTTGTCATTGTCCATTAGATGTTATTGTGTACATTAAAATATATTTGTCGGCTGTGTGTAACCAATTTGTGTTCATTTATAGGTTTTGTTGTGGCTTAAGAAAGTATTCAAAAAAAAATAATCGAGAAAGACGTATTTACTTATTATTTTTTATTATATAAGTACATGATATGATACTATACCAGATTTTATAATTTATATTAAAGTTGTTTATAAAAATAGGTTGTACATATAGGTGTGAATGTGACAATACATAAGAGTAAATGGTAAATATAGAATGAAATAAAAATCGCGTTGTAATCCGGTATTGGCCGTAGATAAGGAGGGATTGTGACAAGGAAAGAATTATGTGCTCTAGAGGGCAATTTTTCTTTCCCGGGATTTATTCCTGTAATTTATAGAGGATCTGCCTGTATCTGGACTAACTTGGGTCTATGTAATTAAAGATATGATGTTGATACATGCCGTGATGTAGGAATATATTGACAGTTTACTTGAATTTCTATAGATATATAATGTTATAGTTCCTATGTATTGCGAAATACGTTTTTTATACTTAATCCGATCTATGACCGCAGGTTCTACTTAATTTTTTCATATCAAAGTACGACACGCAATAGACTCTATGTAACATTTTTTTAATCACTCGTTAATAACTTGAACGCATAGGTGATCTATCTATGATCGACGCATCGAAGCAATTTGACACGCAGAATTTTTAGAACGTGCCTCGAAATGAATTGCCGACTACAAAAGTGTTCCTGGCAGCGAAGCGTCGAGAGCGGGCTCACACCGGCTCCCACCCCTCGACCGCAGTCGTAAATTTAGGGTTTCATAAAACCAGATCTGAGATAAGACACAGTGTGGAGAGTCCCGGCTCAAATGCAGGCCTTCGAATCAGCATAGACAATAAAAATAACACCGGCGCATCTGCGGATAGCATTTTACATGCATACTTCAAAATTTGTCGTGTTTACATAAAATACGCGCTGGTGATAGCGATCTGGGATTCGCCAGAAATAAAAAAAAACACGTCATTTGCAAGCGCTGGCCCTGCAATGCGAATCCGAAGCCTATTCGGTTAAAAAAAATATCACAAAGTGAACTGTCAAGAGGCTCACAAAAGCGCATTATGATTTTAACAAGTTTCTGAATTGTTCTACTATTATGAGGCGTGTATTATGTTTTTCATCTATAGTATGGGTATTTGGGCGCCTTTGTGGCTCGGTTTTGACAAATAAATCCAAATGATTTACTGCAATAATAATAATTAAGGATTAGTGCGGCTGAGCTAAACTTTTTGCTGGAAACTTACTGCTGGATGGCGCCACTGGCTGTTTGTTGCATTAATCCTCGTTCAGCCGGTCCGAGCATAGCTGTGTTAGTTGAGTATTGGAATTAGATCATGGCGAAGTTTCTATGTTAACAAGTAAGAGAAGTAGTTTGCCTAACTACAAGTATAAACAAGCCGTAACATGAATGAACGACCGCTGGAATGTCTTAGTAGACTAATTAAAACTTCAGCAGCGACACTTGTTTGTCCTACAAGAGTTTGTTATAAAGAGATTTTATCGTTGACGCGTTTGAGTGTTCGGTTCGCCGCGATCTACAACTTATAAAATTTACATCAAAACGCCGTATACGTGTACAGAACGGGTTGTAGGCTGTTACGTGTTGGGGACATATATTTAAAGCTCCAGTAGATAGGGGTGCAATAATTTTGACAATGACTAGCAGCCTTACCCGGGCGAGGCGTAGGCGCGGGGCGGCGCGGCGCGGGGGGCAATCTGCGCACTAAATCACGCTACGAATAAAATTTATGGCGCCGAGATAAAAACTCGCAGCTTTTCTCTTTTACGTCCCTCCTTTTCCCCCGGTCCTCACTCCCGCGAAAAATCCATAGGGATTTTTCCAAGTGTTCCGGCGACGGCATGTGTGGGGACCGAGCGATTCTGTTTTATGCTTATTGCCGGCTCCGATGTTTTGTTTGCTAACTTACACAGATAAGGGATACCTACTAAGATTGTCTTCTAAGCTGGACGGGAAAATTTGTTGTAATCACATTTTTTTGTTGTTTAGGAATATATTGCTGGCTTTTTTGTTTTTAGTCATTACCAATATATAAGAATTTTGTGTCTGAATATATATATTTTTGATGTACAGTTCGATAATTTAAGCGGTTTTAAATGAAGGCTATACCATAAACAGAACCGGAATAAAAGAGACTAACTGTGCGAGGACTTTATTAAATTCTGTATAAGAAACTACAGCTATGATGGTGAGGGTCACGAAACTTGTGTAAGTAAACTTTTATGTTATATTTTAACAACAAAGATTGATATAACTTACAAATTTATAGTATTTGATATAACTTAGAAATTTGTAGTAATTATGAAATTATTAACTTTTAACTAAATTTAGTTATTATTTATAATAAAAAATAGGTTTCTAGCAATTCGATGTAATTTTTTTTAAATAATCACCGAGTCATTTCTAAAGTCCCACACGAGAGTAGGAGGCGTAGTTATATAAAGATAATACATATGTATTGTCTATAACATACAGAAAAATTAAAAACTCTCTGTAAATGTAATAAGATAATATCAAATATCTTCCTTTTATTTGCAACTCCAGAATCTTCAGAATTTCATCATTATCTTAAATTTTTTAATAAATATTAATTTTTCATAAATACATTAGCAGTTCTTAAAAGAAATCAATAATGAATCAATACATTAGGAACGCTGAGTTTATCAAAATGTGTGACAAATTCCACAAAGGCCTTACATTCACATAAAACCTATTGTCTCATTTATCGGGACTAGATCAGTGTTTACGTTATTACAACGACTTGATCCACGTCAAAATAATGTCCTTATTAGACTACGAGGAGATCACAAAGGAACCACAGGAAAAAAAATGACAAAATCTACGCAGAGATTACTAGAGAGCAAGGCCATCTGTGGATATTGAGACCATCTCACGCCAGATAACGTATCACAAGATCTTGACTCAGATTTTGTGAAGAAAAAGCTAAAGAAAAGGCTCCCATTTATAGATGAGCCACAGACGGCGCGGTTGGGATCGTTTTAGAGGAACAGTCTATCTGACGATGATTTGAATTTTCATTGTTTATGGTGGCAGACATGTGTCAAAGTTCGATTGGAATTTAAATTCGGCTCCTTTGTTATATATTTTTTTTATGTTTGGTCGTAAACATGAGTGATGTTCCAATTTGGTTAGTTTCGTCTGGAGGTTGTGTCTGTGACTGTCATACCGTCAGTAACAGCGTCGGTATACGAATAAGCACGAATCATGCTCGTATGTGAGGCACATAAAATGTCTGTATCCTAAAGTCGGAACTTCAAAGAGCATCTGCTAAATTAGCAAACACAACGCAGCCGAGGGTACAGTACAAAGCGGCGACCATTTTGTTCCGACACTTTTCAAAATTGGAACGTGACGGTTGCGAGCGCTGCCAGCCAGAGACAATGACGTGAAAAGGAAAAATATAAACGTCCCTATTTTAAGCAGAGCCATTGCTACGACTAATATTTTATGCTGCTTTTCAAATGAGTTATATCTTTATATAATTTCATCTTTAACATATTGTGTTAAGGTTTAGAATGGTTTGTGTTAGTTAAGTGGCTTGCGTCGTTGTTGTATTGAATGATGTTAATTTAAAAGTGCGTTCTTGAACCCTTTCAGAGGTATTGTATCTTTGTGCTCTTTGTACACTAGATGGTTTATCTCCGTCGCGGGGTACATAAGTGCTGTTTTTTCATTCCGTAATGCTTTTACATTTCAAAGGGGTTAAATGTTATTCAGACCGTCTGAGTGTGGGTGTCGCGGCAGGAAATATCGGCTTGTTTTCGTTTGTGTTATGTATTATGCTATTTACGGCATGTCTTGTTCCTAATGAGATTTCGATATAACTAGATGAATATGGTTTAAAGGATTTTGTGAATTGTACCTAACCTCAGTATAATACAAAGATATATTCGGGCTTTATAAATATGTAGTCTCACAGAAGTTAACATATGTGAAAAAAACTTAACAAGTTATGCTAAATGTTTGTTTTAGGAAAATACTTTAAATATTGGACATTAAAATCAGATACTTTAATGTGTTTTTATAATACAAAAACATAAGTATATAAAATGCAATTATTCTAACGAAATAAATACATATATATTTATATAAAGATAACATAGCACCTGTCATTGTTATATGAATCAATAATTATATAAAATAATACATCATTTTCACTAAACATTTTTGTTATATTTTATACTTAAATATTAAGATTATAAAGTCATTATACTTTGTCAAAAATGATTGTACATAACAAACACAAATAACATTTTTAATATAACATAATTTAACTCAAAATAAAATAATTAATATAAGTCTAAAAACTTATTTTAATATAAAACCTTTTTTTTAAGTGAACTCATTTACTTAGGATATCTGTTCGTTAGTAATATTTAAACCCCACCAACAAACATGACTTAACTGTTTAGAATACATTATATAGTTAAGTTACATGGAAACTAAATTATATGTACCTTATAAAATAAGCGAGGCAATCCGCGGACGAAGGCTAGTATTATTTTAATTCCAGTATTAATCGAATCTGTTATCATTAATATCAATTAATCTAAAATCTAAACAAATTAAAGTCAAACACCGTTTAAATTATTTCCTTTCGTAGTTTTAATTATCGTTTTAACTAATAATTAAATATTAATAACTTAATTAATAGTTAAAACGAATATTGGGAATTGAAAATATCGAATTTTTGCTACAGTTTAATGGGCATAATTTTTGTTAGAGTTACAATATAAATAACGCTTGAACGAATAAATTTAGTAACGAAATTTAAAAGACAGAAGAATGTATAATCATTCGTACATATTAAAAAAATCTATTATAAAGCAAATTGCTTTCTAATTCAAAAAAATATATATGAAATATATTAAAACCTATAGGAACTTTTGTATGTTGTTTGTATGAAACCGTTCATTAATTTATAAAGAAGTTAATGTGATGGTTATTTTTAAATAGGTTAAATTAATCTCAACAAGTAGGTATATCGTCAGGCGGCCGGTGACATTCATAACGCATTATATTTATAACCATTGTACTACCGCCATCCATCAAGAGCGGCGCGCGACTGACGCACACACCCGCCCAAAAAGAGAAAAGGAAAATTTTAAAAATGGAACACTCCCATCTGACGCCCTCTGGGCTGCCTGTGCACGAGCCCAGCCAATCGGATTCCGAGTTTCGACTCTATCATCGACTCTACATCGCCGCCGAGCTTAGCCGACGATATCCGATGCTGGCCGAAGCCGTCCGACTTGGTGTTCACAACAAAAAGTCATAGGACTGGTTTAGTGTCGGGTCGCGTCCCAACGACGCCGCATCACGTGCGGGCGAGGCTTTGCTGCGCCTGCGCACTCTACACAACCAACAAACATTTAAACAGTATTCGTTGTATTAGTGTTACATATAATAATTATATAAAAATAAAAAAATGGACCCACAGACGGAATGGAGCGTATGATTACAGTGTGTTTTTTTATTTATACAATTATATATGTGATTGTTAGTGAAAGTGAACGATATTTTTGTGATAGTAACTTTATCAGGACAATTCAGGTATATTGCATTATATATATTCGAATTAACTTACGTTACATACATATAACATAAGTGAAAAAAATTAATGTGTTCCATATAATTACAATATATGTAGTCTTTACTGTTGCAATATGAATAAAATTAATTAATTTATCTTTCCTTCGCATTATTTTAGTTCACAACAATTGAGTGTTAATAAAACAGCCGCTATATTTTTCACATCACAAATAGCAAACTTTGTAACTTACTGACTTACTCTATGTTGTATATAAAAACAAATAAAAGAAATAAAATACTCATACAAAATAATTAATATGTATGAAAAACACCAATTATCGAACCTAAATATAAGAAAAATGATATTATTAGAAAATAGAACGAATGTAGAGTATGTTACATAGTAGCCGACGGTAGCGCAATGTAGAGACCAATTAATTAGAACTTTCACCGTATTAAAAAATTATACGTATAAATAGAATTTTAACAAGAAAACAGAATTAATATTAAATTCTCGAATTTGATATACACATGAAATATTCATACATTTTAAATATATATATGCATATATACAATATTATATCTATATGCAAACATAAAAAATTTGTTCTTATTATCATAAACAGTTGTCTGTGAATATTTTTGGATTATTTATTTTGTTTTGAGCTTTCATTATTTATGTTATATTATTACTATATATATTATTTTTACTATGTATTTAAACAAAATTAAGATTTTTTTATATCTATTATTGACTTTAGTTTCATAAAATTTTATTTCTCTATACATTATTATGTTGTCTGTTCGTTGTTATTGATACATTATTACATAGTTAATTTAAATGCTTTAGTGTGAATATGTTAAATGAAATTAATGTTATAAAATGTTATTAATACAATTATAACTATATATAAAACTAATTTATGTTTGAATTATTTTTATTTGTATATGTATTTTAAAATTTATATATTTATTTATTCAGTATGATGCTCATTGTCATTAATTCAATACATGTATCATAACTTTAGGTTAATCTTATTTATATGTTTATAGGCTTTTATTTATTGATGTATATTGATATATGTATATAATTTTCGGTATTCAATACGGCTGTATGGATTTATACAATGGTAACAACAAATCAATGTCAATGTCAGTTTACTTGTTTCTTTTCGGACGCCACGATTGGCCGCCATGACAGTCCGCGTTCAAAATTTGAATGCCGCCTGAGATGCGCAAACGCAAGCATCGATTAGCCGATAAGCCTCCTGTATGTGTACGGCCATTTCCGCCGGAGGTACATATATATGTGGATGATATCCTGTGATTTTACTTTTTCTATATCTAACCTGGTCATCAAACAAATGCCAATTCATATTTATGAAAAGTTCGGCTACTTCGGCTTAAAGGCCATTTGACGTTAGACAAAAATTCGGCTACTTTGACTTATATATTATTAGTATTTAATGTGTGGCATTAGAAAAATGTTAGGTTACTTTAACTATTTATTATATCCTTTCATATTTTTAATTTAAAATTTCATTCAAATACTATTTAATTTTGTGGAATAACAATAATTACAGAGTTACACTCTAAAATATGAATATTCCTTTAAATTATTTTTGTATGTAATCAACCTAAGACCTCAAACTAACTAACGAGATTGTTCTGTTAGTATAATATTGGACGCTTTTTGTTTAATAGCCTTTGTTCTGACATTTCAGTATTAAAATGCCTTCTATTAAAGCGATGATCTTTTGTTTACTGAGACTTAAAAATTTAATCTGATCCACCAACAGTGCATCGAAATTAGTTCGGATGAATAATTTAAACATTCGATGTTAAAGAAATAAACAAAACAAAAATAAGAGCAATGGAAGATTTGTTTTAAATAAATGACAGTTGATATTTCTGAATAATTTTATGGAAACAAATTCGTAATTGGGATGTAACTTATTAGTTATTAATATAATGCTAGACACTAAGTTAGTTTTGACTTGCAGATATCAAATACCTTATACTAAATTAATTAATCAATCAGAATCTCAGTTGCCTCTCAATATTAGTCCCACACGTAATTGAGGTACATATATTATACTCTTAAATATAAGAATTGCTTTCACCGATGACACTTTTAGAGTTAATCAAATGTTTTTTTTTTGATAATATAATTTTAATTATTGTAGAATATGGTTCCATTATTAGCAAGTGTAGTAATAAATCATATTAAATTGATATGTTATAATGGAATTGGTGTAATAATAACCTCCGTCTTATCTGATATCCGTTGATACGGCATTCAGCAGTGATTTATATAAAACTCTTACGTAACATTCATACACACACATGCACAAATATATATGTATGTAAGTATGTGTGTGTTTGTTTTTATATATACATATTCGATCGCAATTAGTGTCTTATCATTAACACGATTTATCCAATTCTCCACTTAATTATTCTTTATCGAGGTATTTTTTATATATTTTTAATATTATTCTTTTTACATTTCACAAATATTTTTAAATGAAAGTACATTTATTATTATTATTATAACGCCACCAACGCACGGTAAATGTTCTATAGTCTATTACATATTATAATGTACAATACAAATGTATTTATGCATGTTTCGATTTACTACTGAATGAATGTTGCATATGCAGAACTAACCTAGATGTAACCTAAAAATAATTAATACGTATTCAAACTATTGAAGTTATAAATGATTTATTTGGTTTTTTTTTCTATATCTTATCAAAACATTACTAGGAAATCGTACGAAATGGACGCAAATGGCGATAAAATGATTTATTTTATTTTTTATTATCAGACAAATTATTTTATTTTCAGTCTATTCTCAGATAGTGGGTTTGGTGGTTGTGGTGAAATATTGACTTTGAACCACTGTTATTAGACCAACGTCTCATAGTTCTGGTGAGAATGTCATCAAATACTTTATTAGAAAGTTTTTGTTATCATTATCTGCTTCAACGTATGCTTTGTATCAAATTATTACGTAAAATGTGCAGTAATATTATGAGTACACAAATATTAGTTAAACATTACTGTAAGTCACAAATAAAGTATTTTTATAAAACGATGTATCTTTTAAATGCTTATGTATGAATAATTAGTTTTTAAAAATTGTTTGTGTGAGTGATATTAAGAATTCTGGTCTTAGTGTATTTGGACGCAATGTTATATAAATAATAATTTTTTGTACCCATAATATATATTTTTAAATAAAACTAACATCAAAAACAGTTATGTAACATTTAGTTTCATAAGAATTTTTATGAAAACTTCTTATTAATGCTAATATTATCACAAAAGAGATTATAACACAATGTGTGTATATTTTTTATTGAGTTTATAAAACATGGCGGTTAACTAACAAATAGGAAGTACGCGTGATCCCTGCATGTGTGTAAACAATTTGTAAGATAAAATTCACCAATTTCTGTCAGCATTGACGTCATAAAACTAGAGCACGTTCAGAAACAGAAAGTATTCGTTTTCACTAATACTTATTGAAATCAATTAATATTGATAAGTACACATATTTAAGTAGAAAATTCTGAAATTTCGTTTATATATAACATTTAAATGACCCGTTAAATGATGTATAAAATATAATTAACTTTGATTTATATTTAATGGCATTATTGAATTGGACATTGAATCCGATAAGTGTAATCGGTGTATTATTTCAATTTTATTTCTACGTATCTTATCTTAATACTAATTAATAGATGGGAGTAGCGTTTCGTTATTGCACCAATAAATCGTATAATGCAGATATAAGTATATATATATATATATATAAATATATTTT
>DVQP01000637.1:0-20683 GCA_018231745.1 Danaus eresimus
TTATATATATATACTTAATTTACTTAGTAAGAGAGATTTATAAATAGCATTAAATATAGTAAAATATATTATTGACAGTATAATTGCAGTTTAACGTAGAGTTATGTAAAGAAAGAGATAAAAGTCCTTCCTTATGCTGTAGGGTTTTTTGACCCGAGCGTTGACATTTTTACGATAAAATAAAGACATTCATTGACTACAGACTTTCTTGTCTTTTAAGTATTAAAGCACGTCCACTTATTGTTAACTAGCTTTTATTCGCGACTTCGCCTCTGTTTGAACTAATTATACATTGTTTTGATGCTAAGATATTTTTATATATACATTCTATCTGACTCTGTCCGCTCATTCTCTACAGATGAAAGAATGAAACAGCTTAACTAATGTAGATGACATACATACGTACAAGTTGATCGTATTTATTTATCTTCATATTAAAATTGGAATCCTAAAAGTAAGCTGATGTAAACTAAAGACTTTTCTGTCTGTATCTTGTGAACAGCCTTATCCTTATCTCGCCATCTTGCAAAGTGAATTTAGGTTATTATTGTAAGGAACACATGTCATCGAACTTTTATTCGCAGAGCGTTAATGTTGATAGTACTTCATAAATATAAGAATCTTGTTCACACGTAGCGCTCAGACTAGATAATTTCTGTGGGTTTGTGTAAGCATTTTATATTAATCGAGCACAGATCACAGAGCACAGAGCACAAGCACAGTGTGTCTTGGATGTCTATGTCAGTGTTCTGTGTCATTATAAACATTGCTGTTATTCTTTATATAATAAACGTTATTTTTTTATGTTGAGTGAGGAGTCTCGTCCCGGGGCTAGACTCGCTCGTCTATATTTGTCCACTAATATTTAACCAGCGTATTAAAAACCCTGATAACAGCTGCACTGCGACTAGTGATGGGATAATTACATCGCTGTATCGATGAACACGCGCCTATTTAGAAACGCGATATCCCAGCTATCTAATTGATCGATAATCCAGCAATATAAAATTGAAAGAATATTTATATTTTTGTCATTAAATACGTTACAAGTGTTCACGTTTCGGTAATATAAACAATGACATCGATACAGTCGTTATCGACGTGGCGCGTCACATCACTAACCTAGGGCAGGGCCAGTTATCATTGCATGAGATTGCGAATATGAAAATATCACAGATAAGGTGCGCCGAATTATAACACGCAAAACTAGTTTGAATAAAAAAATTGTGATTTATTATGTGTTATACAACCGATATGTGTAAAGAATTAAATTATTTAACACAGTATATAATGTATTAAACGACAGTATGTCTGTATACATATGAATTCTATGAGATACAAGTCATCGCGAGCCGCCCCCGGACGGTCGTTCGTAAACAAATAGAGTCAAACATAAAATAAAAATTAGACGGGAAATATATTGTTTATATTATTATTATGAATTATAATCAGAGGCGTTCTACAACAACCTTGACATCGATCTGGTCACAAAATAAAAAGGACAGAGAAAGAGATTTCAATACTACACGCTAGTAACGCAGTCGCGATGTGAGCTCTGACATGCTTATGATTGGATCCTTATTACAAGAGCGGTAAAGACCATTTCCGGTTAAACGTCCACGCACCAGAATTAATTACGTGCTACAAAATTCTTAGAAATGATTCGTATTAATAATATTTTTTGCCAAATTTATATTAAAATATTGCGATAACTTTACTTTTGATACGTGGATTGTTTGAAACTATTATATTTTTGGAAGTTCCGTTTGCTTTGTATCAATGTTTGAATGTCTATCTATATATATCTATGTACATATATATTTAACGTATCTAAAGTTGAACGGTATGTTAGTCGTATCCTCATAGACCACCGTCGACGGCGTCTTGTTACGTTTCTTCGCGGAGGACGTTGCGCAAGCGCAGCTCAGGAATTTCATTGTTTAATGTTACCACACAAAAATGACATTCGTTACATTTATTATTATATTTTGACCGAATTTAACAAACGGACATACAAACATACTCCCGGGGTACACACATGTAGCTCACGGTGTTGTATGTGATGATATTAAGCACCATATAACATATATATTCTTCCTTGTATCATATCAAGCGATTCTAGATATAGTTTGTATTAAAATCCGTCCGCACGAACACTCACGACTGTATATAACTAATGCCATCATTTAATTTAATGAACAGTGAGTGAACGCAAACGTATTTTTATTTGTCCTGTTGTTTCGGCTTCGACTAGCCTGATAGCCGCTGTACAGTCGTGCACCCGAGTGTCTACTATAATTAATCCTAATTAACGTGTATGGCTTAAATAGAGTCCTCGTGCATTCTGTGACGACGTAGAGCTTGTAGAGCGTGTAGAGCGCACTCCACTGACGCACAATCTACTTAACTAACTTACACTTTCCACGAGAATAAAGACCCACGATAAAAGCTTCGCTCCATCATTTTAGTTTTCATGCGACATTTAAATTATTAATTTATATTAATAAATATAGCGTTGGTTGTCAATATTATACTAATATGATATTAAAGTCATTTGTTTGTGAAGTGTACGTTAGCGGTCATTGCCATATCTTTGAGGAAAATTCAATGTTGCACAAAAATTCGTAATGTTGCTTTGGACAAATTATTTTTATAATAAACTATGTTTATTTCGTTTTTAACAATGATAATAACTGTTGAAACATTACATCGATAACAATCGGAATGACAATATTAGAAAATATATTTTTTTAAGTTCATTTAGTATAATATAAAGCATTAAGTAAATTCTTAATGATTGCTAGATGAAGACTAATAATTTGGAGATCAGGAAGCAGACGAGAGTCGCCGGCTGATGGCTGATGGCTGATTGAGGAACGTTCGATCAAAATTGAATCAATTCGTCTTCAATCAATAATATTTAAGTAAACCGATAGAAGTGATCACAACAGGTGTGGGACGACGCACGCCGCGGACGGTCACCTCAACACAACTATTGAATCAACAAAACCTTATTTAATACATTATTAGGTTTATTATTTTACTTTATTTCAAATAAATCGGCGGGAAAACGTCGCGCTGGCTGCGGGCAGATTTAACACGTCAGTATTTTGTAATGGTATTAAACTACTGTCGGGGAATAATTATTTAGTAAAACTATTTTTTATATACCACTGACACAATAAGGTTTTAATAGTAGTAAGAGTATATATATTTTTTTATCTATATCGAGTCGTTTTATATACTTTTGTGAATGCTATAACCTAACGTAACTGCTGATACAAGGCTGTTCTAATTGTTATTATGAATCACCCACTCGTTACTTCTCAAATCTAAAAAGTTATTATTTATAAAGTTACGTATTATATAACATTAGATGCCAAAGCTTACGTCTTCACGTAACTTGACGTGCGTCTTTAATATTTTTGCACTTTTGCCGCCAATCTTGGTATAGTTTTTAAAAATAAAGATATATTTATTTATTGTAAACACCGAAGCTGATGACTTTGTACATAAAATATGTCATTGCGCGTTTTACTAAATAAGGTTATCCGTACTCTAACAGAATTTTTGTGCAAATAATATTATCATTATGGCACGACCTTGCTCCCAACTATCACCGAATTTCGGCGGTTCTAACGTCACTATGATACGATAAAAAAAGAATCACTCACCAATGTTAATATAAATAAAATAAAATAATATCCACACACAACACACCACGATCGTGTCAGAAAAGTTTCATGTTAGCGTGAGTGCCAAATACATCCGCGAGGTGTTCTGCTCATCGCGGGCTGGCCGGCCGCTGCCGACTGGCGGCGCGCACGCACTACCCCCCCCACCCCGACCCTCGACAACCTCCCCCCCACCCCTTCGACCCGCGTTCGTCCTACACCCCCCCTCCCCGGGGTCACCCGGGCACCCCTGGAGTACCCCCTCTGGCCGCGTGCACCCCGCCAGCCACTGGCGGGAGGATACGCGTAAAAACTGAAGGGGTGACTGAGGCTGTATGCTAATCCATCGTGTGCTCGGGCCCTTTTTTCCGGGGGGTGGGGATGCAATTAAAAGCCGCGCGTGCGTACGATTAGAACGGAGACGGAGGACGGAATGAGTCTGTCAACGTTTTTTACTTTTTCCTAGTCTGGGACTCTGTAGAATTGTTCCGTAGATATGTGAGAGCAATCGATGATGGGACGTCTGGACGGGGAGCTCGCGGCCCTTCACTACATACTGCACTATATTTTTATTTGTTTTTATGATATCAGCACACACACAGACACACATACACATAGAGACACACAGAAACACGGAGCTTAGATTAGATAAAAGTAATTATGATGATTCGTTGACCGCTCCGAGGACATGCTCACAGAGTCGAGCCGTCCTAACTGCGGAATGAACCACAAGTAAACCTGTCCGTTACGGAAGGTCGAAGGGTGTTTGCAGCGAGCCTGCAGCAGCGAGCTCGTGCAGCGACCTGGCGACCTGTTTCGGAACACAATCTGATGACACCCCTTCACCAGACACATTGTGTTTATGAATATTTATCTCATCGGATAGCTGATACTTGTTCATTAGTTTGTCTCATATTGAATTAATTAGTTTAAATTTATTTTGAAGTTTGCTTTATAACGTATCATAGTAAAAATTTCCATTTATAAGTTTCAAAAGAAAAAGATAGATAAGTTATTATTGTTGTACTTTTTTGAACAACACAAATAAACTGTTTCGAATTATTATTAATCTAGTGTTTAAATTATAATTTTATTGAAATTAGATGTGTTATAAAATTAAGAAAATAATAATCGAGTAATTTAAAAGTAAATAAATATTATATACACAAATTAATATTTTTTATATGTTTATAATTTTACGATTTTCATGAATGATGAATTTAAAAGATTTCCGCTTTTTGACTGGGACGAGATACAGGTAACAACGTGAACTTCTATAAAACGAATAAGTTTAAAGAATAACAAATATAACATTTAATAGTAATTTATAATAATAAAAATTATATGTTTTTATTATAAATATAATGTAATTTTAATATTAACTTAACTTTAAGATCGTTGCGGGTCCGTTTTTTTTCTGAATGGGTTCGTGTTCGTGTCGTAATTATTTATGCAAAAATTGTCTAATAGCAAGCTCGGAGCGCACTCGCACGCTAGCTAGACCCCAGTATTTACTTGCATCCAAACGTTCACATTTACATCATAATGAAATCACAAAGGGTGACTCTAATTGTCAGCGATAGATCAAAATTCAAGTTCTGATATAAATCTCGAGCGCGTAGAGAATTAAATAATATTTTATTAAGTTTGTAAAACTTTAGAAAAAGCGTGACTTACCCGAGCAGCGGCCGTCACAGATCGCTCGTCGAGAGGAGTGACGGAAACATCAACAAAGTCACGAGTGAATGTCCGGCTGATCACAGAATAAACAAACTTTAGAGTTTCGATGGACGCGACTAGGAATAGAAAATGTGTATGATTAGTAGATGGCGAGTGACGGCCAAAGATAGAGCGGGCGTCGTCCGTCCTCGCCCCGCGGCCGACACACGCACGTGAGAAACTTTGCACTAAGTTGGAGAGGAAAGTTTGTTACACGCGTCGCGATACTTCGCCGGCGACCTGGTCTGCCACAACACCGACCCTCACGGTACTCTAATTCGGCTGTTTATTTATTTTTAATATGAACTATTAATTATTATTGTATTAATTATATTTTTTTTTGCTTGTTCCGAACGTCCGCCCGTCCGGCAGGGTCCGGCCGGTCTGCGATATTAACACGCGCCAAGTCCACCTTTTGTAATGAAACGTTCACACATGCTTCCGCATTACCGTCCCGATGCCATCAATAATGAAGCCGGGCGGGAAAAAACAAAACGGGCCACCTCTCCCGGCGAGGCGCCCGCCGACACTACAGCCTCCTCGTCAAAGATCAGAATTGCATATCTGGGTTGCGTTAATGAGCGGGGGGGAGGGGGGGACCCGGCCCGGTGGGGGGTCGAAAAAGTGGCACCGCTCGCGCGCGAATATAAATTCATCGCCAAAAAATCATTACGCGGGGGTGGTATTACTGCTCTCTGCGCGAGTTCGTTCCTATAGTTTTTAAATCGGGCGCTCACTCACTCAGTCGGCGGCTCGACGGAGACTCGCTCGTAGCCTGACCGCCAGACCGATCGCCACACGCATGCTTCACAGAGACTCTTCGGAGACTTCTCGGAGGTCGACAGGACCTCACACGACACGTCCAACACGTGGCATGACGACTGACCTCACTTATATCGCTTTACATACATACATAACTGTTACGAACGAACTGCCTCAGACAGTGTACATGTATAGAGAAAAAATAAATATATAATTAATATTTGGGATGGCAATCAATGTGTAGTAGGACTTCCGCACAGCGGAGTAACTGGCGCGATTGTGTGCGACTCAAATTAAATCTAATACAAAATTGCGTTTTATGTTCCCGCTAGTGCGTGTAGGTGTGTATGGGGGTGTGCGGGGGTGTGCGGGGGTGAGGGGGCCCGGGGGTCTGAGGGCGGCGGGGGGGCTGAGAGGAGGAGAGGGGCACGCGGGTCGCGGTACACTCGAGATGATTATTACATATTAGCACGACCTATCAGATATTGAAAAAAAAACAGTAAAAAACTTAAAAATATTCACGTTCAAACCTAATCAGTCGAATAGAATGAGATGTCCGAAGCTGGATCGGATGAAATAGACCGCCTTCTGTATAGAATTTAAGAAATATTTTTATCAACTTTTATATTTAAGTAGATTCAAATTGTATAAATGTTGAAGTCTACAACCGACGGTGCGCACACCCAGCTTCAACAGAGACTACGAACCGCGTAGGCGTCTACGAGGTAGGGGGAGAAGGGCCACCATATCTGGTTTGTTTCCGTAAACAGACTGTTTTATTGTACACAAATGACTTAATTTATGACACATATATTAAATATTTTTTTTGGATACGTACGAGTATATAAACGAACTCATTCACTCTATTAGGACAAGTCTAGTTTTATTTTTAAAAAAGTCAATTAAAATGTCCTAATTAGATAATAAATGATTATAATGACAAATTAATGAGCTACGGTGACCAATAAGTTCTAGAATAGTCGGACGAGTTGTACCAGAGAGGACGGAGTATTTTTTGATAACACATTAACATAATGCCATCGACTGTACTTTAAAAACGCACACAGGCTTAATGTTAAAAATGAATTACCAACACAGCCTCGCTGCCTCCCCGCTACTCATTTTCATTTCGATGTTTTTGGGTTTTTGCGCAGATGGGGGTGCCTCACCCCACGCCACCCTCGCCCTATGAAAATAGGATATATTTTTATGTTTTATTTGCCCGGAAGCCGGAGCTTAGTTGCATGTTTATTAGAACTTTTTATTAGTAGAAACAATACGGCCATTTCGCGTTTTTCCCTCGAACTATCGCCTGGCGACCGCCGACGAGAAAACGACGTCACGGAATGCTTGCTTTGATTTCATATTGACGGCGTGTTCTTAAATATTTAGGGTGGAATTGTCACAAAACAATATCTAAATATACTGTATCTTTCATTATACATTCCCAAAAATTCCTCCAAGCATGGTATGAACCTCTCTAAATGAGTTGTTAGAGGATATAATTAGAAATACAAATAGGAAAAGTTAAATCTTCATTCCAACTCTTTCTCTTTCTCCTAATGTCACATCTTAAACTCCGCATATTTTTGTTCCATGGCCGAATAACTGTCTGTGACCGGTCGTCCATGAAGCTGTTTAATTTCTTAGTTCGTATCGTGACTAGTACGTCACACAACCAGCTAGATGTACATTATAACAACATATGTTTACTTGTTAGTTTATACGAGCTATGTACTGGAATGTAAATAATTAACTATTATCAAATAAAAATCATCATTAAGTATGTTATGTGTCTATTACAACGTAACATATATTAAATCTCTGAATATCTATAATTTATTATTGGTAATTAGTTGTAAGCCCACACTCATAATGTGCTGTCTCCACTCAAGGCGTCACTCGTCTGGTGTAATCTAGACCCCTTGTCATTTCACATAACATATGTACAAAAGAAATGTCCCTCTCACTCTTATAATATTAATAGGTTACACACAGACATATTCATGAAGAAACTAATGAATTAATTATAATATTATTAAGTTTTAATTAATGTTTGTTTATGCTGCGATGATAGCCAGTATTCTTGTTAGCAAAATGACTTCAACATTACCTGTACACGTGTGGAAATGTGTATACATATATTAAATTGACTTAAAACTTGGTTTATATTAACGTAATAAATGCTTCTTCGTCGAGCGTCGTAGACGTCTACGAGATACGCAAGGCTACGGTCTGCTACATGTGCTACATGTGCTACAAACAACTAAACATAATGACAATAACGAGTAACTCATTATGTAAGAATAAATTTCAGTTTATTCATCATAGTTGTTATATTTTTTATACATATGGGTTTTAAGGAAAAACAACCTGTGTCACTGAACGTGAGTACAATATCGAGTTAGTTAGCAGTTGGGACTTGAGTTAGGTATTTAGAAAATATAATTTTATAAATACTTTACCGACGATAAAAATAAGATAACTAACTTCCTATAGTGTTTGCTTGATTAAAAGATACAGATACAAAAAAGATAGTTAAGAATCTTTAAGATCTTCCTCTGTATTGATAAATGAAAACCCTAACAGACGATGGAAGTAGGTTTAAAAAAAACGAATTAAGAAGAATAGAGATAGTGAGATGTTTTCAAACAATCGGAGATAAATTAAAGTTTATTTCTAGAAAAACTGCGAGTAAAAACTTTATTGCTTATTATAATGTTATATTTAATATTTAACTTGAACATTTATGCTCAATAGATAATTAAAAGCTTAAAACTATATAAGAATCGGTTAAGAATACTTAACAAAACACTAAAAGTCACTCTAATAGAGATAAGACATCTCACAACCTGCGTTTATGACGACGATGTAATGTTTATTTGGTAAAATAATTGTAAAGGATTCAAAAAAATCAGCTTATTCCTGTAGCAGTATCAGTAATATTGTCAATAATAATATTGGGTACAACTTCATACCGCAGATCCTCCGGCTGTCAATCTAACTGTGTCCCGTCAGTCACACTCAATCTTCAGAGTCTCCTCTGACTCCAGAACATAATGATAAAAATGTGACAATTGGTTAGTTAGTCGCTCGAGGAGATAAGCTCGACCCATCATCGAAACTTATTTAATATATAATGTACTATAATACTCATAGCTCACAAATTCAGTACATAACTCCTCGATAGTTATTTCAGATAAGTAACGATGTTGTCATTAGATATCAAATAAATCAAAAGGAATGAAAAATCTATCGAAACGATCGGAAATAGAGCCTGTGCTTCCCGCGATGTCTCCGCTAATATTCGTGCTGTGTATAAACAAGTAAGAGAGTTGTATTCAACGTCCCAGAGATGTTCAGGTTGAAGCGCGTATTAAAGATATTTTCAGGAACAATCCGTCGACCCTTTTTCTTCTTCAGCGTCTATCACATTTCATTTTATTTACATCACTAATTTACATAATAAATACTTGCTTGATTACATGAACTTAAATATGTAGCTTTCGTAAATCGTGATTATTTTGTTATGTAACGACTGTAATTTTTTTTATAGACATTTTTTGTTTTAGAAATTTCAATAAAGTCAATGTAATTATAGTTCATTATTGTCATGAGAATAAACAAAGTTTGCTACAATTGGAACGAACTGTAAGTTATGATGGCCAAGCGTTTCATTCACACGCTCTCGCTGAATCGAAGAAGCAGAAAAGATTTGAAGATATCTTCAACATATTAAGTCAAGATAACAATTATGTAAATAACTGGAAGGCATGTGAATGTCTACGAAATTATCGTGAAATACTTATTAAAATCTTTCAAGAACACCCGTTCGGAGAGTAGGTTCCGCGTGGAGGAGCTAGTATGTTTAAAATTCACAAAAATTATCATTTCGCGTTTCAAAAATGTTATAACCCTTGTATTCATAATGAGTATACGACGGGGGTGGAGGGTGGCTCACGGCCGGTATAATAAATTCATTTGCTAGTTTTTCCAATAATTCTCGCGATTGGTGGAAAAATGGTCTGCTTTTCATATAGAATTGGCCGGCCATCGTTTTATCTCTTTTTATCGCGGGGGTGGTTTTTGTATATATTTATTTGTGATGTGTTTGTCTTGTCACAATGTTCAAATTACGTTTCGTTGATGTGAACAAGTTGTCCGGTGGAAGGCTCCAAACCATCATCGCCTCGCTGGAGTTTTATCAACGATGCTTATATTATGATGTGCATTTTAATTGATGTATTAACCTATTAATTAAAATAGATTCCGTTCGCTAAAATCTCAATTTCAAAATTGCCGCTAAATAATATGACTTTATTTAAATATTACTAAACTATTAATTGTAGACGTATTAAATTAATGCGTAACTCATAACATATCAATAAAAAATATAATTCTCTAATGTTACTCACCACAACCTCCTTCAGGTCCTCGGATCCTGAAAAAAAGACATTGTTTAATTAGTAGATATATATTATATTGAAACAACAACGTTTAAAGTCTTTAAAATGAAGCCAAATCTGAGTTTTTGGACATTATTTTTTAAATCCAATATATTTCCTCAGAGAAACAAATAAATCTTATTTAAAAAGAACGCGGAAACGGCACATGTGCTTTAAATAGCAAATACTATAAGAATGAAGTAATATTATTCAATATATTAGAACAATACGATTACAGCTTATCGGATCGTATGGAACAAGCTTCGTTTCTTTGACGTCGCTGTGCTTGTGTTTTACTACACTTATTTACTAAGCCCACTTACTGAACATAAACAATATGAATTAAAAAACACAGTTAACTCCAAACACGTATATAATGAATGAAAAATATCGAGAGCACAAGTTAGATCCCATCGTAAATAGTTTTCATTTTAAATTCAATATTTGACAGTAACGTGGCACGGAGACAATTAACGTCTTTTATAAAATGAGATGACCTGATAAACACTATATAAACAAGATAAATATATGTTAATATGTATAATTTGTTACAAAAAATAATTTAAGATTATATCACTATCAAAAACATTCGCAATACAAAGGTATAGAGACAGCCGAGTGTTCGGTTCAAAAAGGAATTACTTTCTTAAATTTGATAAAATTAAGATTCTTGTTCTAACAATACGGCCTCATTATAATTGCTATATTAATAACTTGACAAATAAATTCAGCGTGAGTTAGAGCTGGTCTCTGACACTAAATTATTTCTTTGTTACTAACCGTTAAACTACAGACATATAATAGATGAGTAACAATCAAGGGAAGTGTGTTTTATTATGTGTAGTTTAAAAACACGAGATTTAGACTTGCGACACATATATTTGGATGCCAGAACTAAATTATAATAATAATTATTAATGTTAAAGATCCTTAAGTGAGCCGACGTCAATGATATTTGAAGTTTAAATATTGTAGAGAGCCGAGCTTCCTCTCACCAACATGTTATCTTTCACCATACGTGGCCTGTAACTAGGGAGAAGTTTTTACGCGTATTATACTCGTAGTTCCATCGTAAGGAAGGTATAAGGAAATATCACAAGTATGAACCCACTCGTAAATATTTATTTTATAGAACCTTTCGCTATAAAAATATCCTTTATAATATAATATTTTATTCGAAATACGTTTTTTTTTCGAGTAATCATTTTGGACTTCTTGTTAGAAGCTTCAGTTTTGTGGTATTGTTTGTAATGTTTAAAGATCTTTACTTTTGGTGTATTCATCTGTTTCCGAAGAAGTAGATCTGTTTCTAGATGTATGTCAAACGATGTTACTGTAAGTACATATATCTGTTTTGGCATTTGTTTAAATTGTTTCCCCTATATACAGTTTAAGAAGCACAAATCATCGACAAAGAAGCGGTCATTTAATATTTCACACCAAATTGCCAAATTATGCTTTCTTTGCAAAATTATAAAGTTACTTAACTGGCTTCCCGCCCTTGCTTCTCACGGGTAGCCTACATGGCTATCTACAAAGAAATGTTTCCCACGAGAACCGTAAATTTCCCGAAATGAAAACTCTCTCTGCTATTGCGGACTAATCTATTTTCTTGTAAATATTCGAAATTCGTTGACGAGTTTGTCTAAATCTAATTGTTAGTCCTGCTTTATAAACATATTTTAGAGAGATTCTATTTTTGTAACTACAGTTTCTTCTAATGTTGATAAATTAAATTATTAATTACAAATTAATGTATTAATATACCCGTAAAAGATCATTAGATAACCAAAAACTATTTTACGTGTAGTTTAAGTGGAAGTTTTTTAAGTGCTCTCATATTTTGTTTATATTATCGTTCAGTTTCATATTTTCGGACAATGTCGATACATCAGTTAAAAGTATTTTAATTGTTATATCCAGGTATACTCTGGTTTACCTTTGACATAAAATAGACAGAGAAATCTTTCAGAGCTGTCGTTACACGCTGAGCAATGAGCTAACTACTCACAACACTTTATATTATATGTTATTGTGTACCTATTACAGAACAATGCAATGAACGTAATCATTACTGGATACTGATAAGTAATAGGACCTGAGCTATGCAAATACTATAATAACATAGGAGGAAAATTAAACGTTAATTCTTGCAGATTTGTTGAAATGGAAAAAAACATACGAAAAGGCATATGAGACAATGTAGCCTCCAACGAATGTTGAAAGAGGAATTTAAATATGTAAGGAATTAGGAGTGGGAGGGGGCGGCTTGTTCGTGGGTTAGGGGGAGGGGGCCTAGAGGGGACCGGCGGGAGGGGGTTTTTTCAAAACTAGAAAGAGATGAACACGCTTAGTATCGCGATCTGAGCCACGTATGGCTTTTTCGGCAATGAGATCCAGTTAGAAGGACGTGTCTTGAGATAATTATCACATTTCATTATACAATTTATTTTTTTTCTAATTTGTAATTTACGTAACGTTTCCTTGATTTCTTAAGATAGGATTATGTAAGAAAAACATGTTTCACACATAAATTATACTTTCATTCCGAAATCTCAAATAATAAATAGATTGCTTAATTAATTGTGTGTGAAACTTTTAAATTAGTTACTACTATATAATATTGTCAAACGAGAACTTAAATGAAACACAAAGTTGTTTGAAAAATTATTATTTTTACAAATCTATTCATAACAAGATATATGCTAAGACTGATCCGTCGACGTACATGCAGTGTATGAGACGCACGCGCTGTAATGAGCGCGCGCGGGGCGGGTAGTTAGACAATTTTACTGCGCCGCTCCGTTTTTTGGAAGATCCGCGTCGCTAGGTGTTTTAAAGATTAGATGACGCAGATGTGACAGGCTTCTTTACCTAACTCGGTATGAGTGATTTAAAATATCTCAATTGCTAGCCCTAAATTATAATCAACTAAAAACTGTCTATACTAACAGAGTTTTAAGAAAAAGATATGTAGCTAAAAATCTATGATATTAAAATTATGTGCGTTTCCCCTTTTTGCACTAAAACGGAACATTTAGGAGATGTTTCACTCGCCAATAGTATTTTATTAATAATTTTATGTACATAGAAGCAGCCAATGTGAGACTACTGTACCTTCCAAGGAACTCAACGTTTTTTACTGATTTCGTTCACATCTGCGTTTCATAATCTTAGACAACATCTGTAGGTGAGTACAAATTTGCATATGTCGAAATAATTTAGGGGGTACCTCCACACACGCACGGAGTGCTAATGTGTGCCAACTAAGAATAAGAAAACGTGAACATACTTAGGGGAAGTGAGCGATCAATGGAAAAATACACGCGAGTCTTTAAGAACAGAGCTGTTTAAAATATTTTAGGCCGACTTGGAAACGCCGTTGGAAAGATTCGCGTTTAACTACAACCCTGCTTTGGATGGCCAGGCTTATTTAATGACTTACTAATTATTACATAGTGAAAAGTGAATAAATTAAAAAAGTACATTGTTTTCAAATACATACATAATGGGGAAGGACGCAAAATTGTATCAAAAGCTTCAAAATACTTTTCTTATATTTGGTATTAAAAGTATTTTTATCCAGTTATGCCGATTTTCTCGAAGTGATTCTATGTTGAGAGTATAAATAGATGAGAGATTGTTATTTTTTGTTGTTATTTTTTGTGTTTCAATCAGAATATGTTATATCAAATCCGAATAAGATTTCCAAAAATAAGATTACTCATAAATAAAGTTTGTAATTAACAGGATAAATATAGACACGATATTCTGTGATTGGATTTAACGTAATGGCTTCACTAAAACAAAAAGACCGAAATACCATTCACACTCTACATTACAAATCATAATTTTCTTATTTAATTTCATCAATAATATTTTAAAATAAACTTAAAGATTACATTATCCATACAATAAGACTGTCACTGGATAAGGCTCTTATTTAAAAATACTGACTGGCTCGGTTCATAAGCCAGACTGTAAAGATCTAAGCCAGTCGGAGTTTAGCGTTGCTTAAACCCAGGTTCAGCTTTACTGTACACGGACTTTTAAATAACATTATCATGTGGAATTCCTATTTCACTATCAATTCGAATGTTTAAAATAAGTTTTAATGTAGAGTTCTGTATAATTACATCTCAATATGACCGAAGACAAGCGAGTTGTTATCGTTATAAAGACGCATTCAGTTTGATTCAAATTATTTATTTCTAAAATCATTTTTTTTCTGACTTCGCTCTCGTTAACATGAAAATGTAGTTTTAAGTAATGTGATAAGATTACTTGAAACGACTTAATACCTCTGTTTCAGTATTATCTCAAACATCGAAAGATAATGACTGGACGATACTCGTTGCCTTAAACGTTTTGATTTAAACCGTCCCAGCGACATAATGACGCTTTAAGTGTAATCTCACGATAGACTTATCTTTAATACATCTCAGCAGGTGATGCTGTGTCGCTATCAACAAGTTCTCTCGAAGCCTCTGTGCCACATTCGGCGTGCGACCTTGAAAAAAATTCACGCATCGAAATAGATTTTAAAAACGTCCGGATATTTTTATTTGAACGACAGCTGAGAGTGAAAGTGAGAAGAATTTGAGCACTTTTTATGGGAACAAATGAATGAAAAATATTTTTAGGCGTCCGACGCGCGGCCATTCCAAATTTTAGAGATCGGTTTCTAAAAAAAATATAAAAAAACCGGCCTCCGCCCGCCCTCGCGTTTTTTATCCACTATTCACTAAAAGTGAAAGGGATTTGATTTTTCGTTCACATTTTTATGCTTCTAAAAAACGTCGAACGTTTAAATGTATAGTGTTTGTAAACAGACATACATAGTGAACTGTGAGGCCAGGGAGCGGTTCGCGGCGGGCCGCTGACGGACTCTCCACGGGACGGCTTACTGCTTACTGCGACTTACTGCCAAGGAAGTGTAGTTACATTTCGGGTCCACTCTTTATACAATATAAATATCATAAACTCTGTCGCTGGTGATTACATAACTCATTTACGAGCCGCGAGTCCCACAGGCGATACAGAAGGTGACTAGGTGCCTCGTCTCTCTCACAAACAGGGACTCTCATCGCCTACTAAAACTCGATCAGTCATTAAAAACTAAAACCTAATTTGTCTAATGAGCGGATGTCGGCGGATGTCATTATGAGTTTGAAGTGAGCACAAACGTTTTGTTATACATTGTGACAAGTCGAATGAGCTCATACGACAGGGCCGTAATAAAAATTATATGCTTCAATTTACGATGGTTTGGGGTGAGAGGGGGGGGACCAAAAAATGCCCCCCGAGCCCCCCCTGATTGCGGGATCGAATCTCGCTAAACGAGGGAGGGTGAAAAATTTCGCAGCGGTGTGGGGAACACCCGCGATACATTTTTTCCCCAACATTATCCATGCCTTACTAACTATACGTTTTGTAATTATTAATTATTATTTATTTTTTTTATTTCCAGACGAACCTTGTAATTTTTTGATCATAATTAGAGAATGTTCAGATTTCTCTGTTACATAACGACTTTGTTGTTCGGTGCATTTGTTTTTAAGACATTGGTCATCATATATTTGTATTATGTAGGCATAGGATAAGTTTGTACACATAAATCAGGAGATTGACAAAAATATTCAAAATTCTAATCAATTGACTTTCTTTAAAAAATTTGTATATAAATAATAGAAGGTTTAAAAATATGCAATTTATTGATATAACGATATCTTATACATCAAAAATAAATATTAAATAGTTGTCTAAGCATCAGAAATATTAAATATAAAGTCAATATATATCTTGAACCTAACAAAAGCATCGTCGTAGCTCGTAACTCGTAGTACTACGCCGTAGACGCCTACGTTAAATAATATCTTGGTGCCCTTCACTGCGTGGAGAGAGCGATTCATAAAAACTTACTCAGAATTACTTATCTATGAGGGACCTCAAATAATTAATAATTTTATATTTACCTTGGAGACTAATACAATTATTGTTTTTAATGGGCCGTTGTACATTTTGTCAGACGAGTCAATTACACAAACATCACAACCTCAACCTTATTAAAAGGTTTTAAATTGATATTGACAGAGGTTTTAATCAATTATCTAGAATGGACGCTGGATGAGGCGGTGGAATGTTAAACTACAGTTAGAACGAGACATGTTACACGTGAGCTGTGTGTCAGTTTGTTCCTGTTTAAACAATATTTAGGTAATACTATTTTTAATGTGAAAAATACATTGAACCACGTTTATATTTGATATACAGCAAAATCGGGGTAATTTATATGTATAATAAGGCAATGATTTTGAAAAAATAAAATATATGTTCATAGTATAAGAGGTCATATTTTTGGAAGAAAATTCTATTAGTGTATTATGTCTACTTATGTATGATGCTGTTTTTTTATTATTTTAAATTGTAGTAATTAATAATATTTATGTAACTAAATTAACTCATTATATTATAAGTATATGACATCCCATCTAACATGGCGGACTTTATTTCTACGTCCGACTTAAATGTAAATATTTGATACATAAAGAAAATCTATATATGCATTAATTCTATCTACTAGTTTTTGGGAGTTTTCTTTTATTATATATGTATATATTAGTTAATAATGAACCCTTTATTAAATATATTCGTCACTTATAATGCGTCGTCTTAATCAGTCGAGGTCAGAGAGCAGCTTTCTCTGGCACGATATCTATGATGACTCAATGTATTTAATTACTGTTATATAATATATATATACATTATAATGCATTACTTGTTCAACCTTACTGGTAGATCCGGTAATCATTCTGTGAGGTCATCCCCAATAGATACCTTTATTCCTTTTCCATCTAAATTAATCAAGAACAGTCCCGTAACGTGTATATGGAAATATAAAAACACAAGGACGAAACTGTAATAAATAGTCCCGACACTTCCCTCTCTGAGACTGAATCAGAGAGAAATCAAATATGTATGTTTAGTTGTAACGTAAGATATTCCATGAACCGACCGCATGCCGATACAAGAATAATATACGGTCCACCATTAAATATGGATGGGAGCTGGAAGGAGGGAAGCGGCGACGGTGGACGGTAGGGAACCGAGAGGAACTTGGAGGGAGCTCACTTGTTTATTAGAAATTACAGATTTTATTTGTTTGATTGATCGCCTTCGTTTTATTAAGTTTACGTTTTGTGCTCTCAAGTAACGCTAAGATTAATTAACAGTTCCTCGGGGTGAGGGCTCTACTCCGCTCTGCGTTTGTGCTTTTGGAATGTATATTGAATATTTCAAAACCTCTACAATATTTCCAGCCATGATATGAAGTTAGAGAAGACGTTTGAAATGCGTTTTTGTTTCAAACTGACCGTCATTGTTAATTATATCCTTTCTTTTTATTATAAGATTGCTAAAGATAAGATAATCGTAGTGTCATATAAAGGTTTATTATCTCTAGTTCAGTTCGATTTATTCAATAAAGACCAACGATAGTTTTCATTCCCAGAGCGTAACGTTAAACTAGTTAAGTGGCTCCCATACTACAACACTGGCCTGTAATCAAAGACACTCCACACATCGCGCCGCCGCCATGATTCGCCTCCGATAATTAAAGCCACACATAATCATACATAAAATCGCCGAGCGCCATAATGTGAAATTTCCCTCACACCAAAAATTTCACGCAAAAAAGCGTTGTCCAATCGAACGGTTGAAAAAAAAAATACCCAATTGTATAATGACATCACATTTAAACATGTAGAGTGCGAGTGTGGGAGGGAGGCTGATTAAAAAACATGACATGCGCAGAGTAATTTAAAAACTACCCGAGGCTGGATTAATTTTTAAGTATTGATTATAAATGCGTGTGTCGTGCTGACTACGGCCCGCCAGCTACCAGCCTTCCACTGACTTAGTCGCGTGATTAGACTCGCTCACTTTGACATTGTTACGAAGGTTTTGAACATAACATTACATCTGATATATCTACGTCTTGTAGACAATACTTTATTTTAACTGTTTAACGTAATGATTTTTTTTATATTTTTTACGTTTGGGAATGTTAGTCGTGATTCATTGAGATTTGAAATAAATTATATAATACACCACACGCCATTTCTTTCTGTACTCATCTTTATTTTTATCTAATAAACTTCGTCTAGTTCTCGCGCTGTGATTTCTTGATGTTCCTAATGTTTTATATCTTCTCGTTATTTAAACTTCTCCTTTATCTTTATGTCTATATGTTATTTCGTATCTCCGTATCAATATAATATATTAATCGGTCCTGTTTGTATGAATATGTAAAAATGCTTATTCAGATGCGGGCTGTGCCTCGTCGTCATCGGCAGTTCGATCACGTGTCTCCCTAATTTCCTGATCTCGTTTCACTAAAAAATACCGTAATATATTAAACACACACATACATACATACACACACACATACCCATACACATACATACAGATGCCAAATAGGTATAACGTAACTGTACGGCTTGATCCTAATTCCGAAAATTTACCCCCCGTGAAGTCAGAAAATATTTCAAAACCTGATCGTACTGTATCCCCGTGTTACCTTTAAACAGCGGAAATGCTGCACCGATTACAATGAAATTAGCTATTAATGTAGACACTGCTCCAGAGTTGGGCATAGGCTAGGTTTGGCTGAGTAGACTCGCAATAAAATGTATTTAGAAGTAAGTTATGATAATTTTAATATTATAATAAGCAAACTTAGATAAAATATGTATCTAAATTTACCGAATAAATTACTATGAGAGTGTTCACTGTATGTGATAGCTGATACCGTGACTTGTGATAACATACAACTAATAACGTGAGATGCTGTCAAAATAAAGAGAAGTCAGGAAACGTCAGGCTACGATAGAAAGTTAACAATGTTGTTAGAGGCTTTGACGTCACACACAACAAAATACAGATATCTCTGAAAATTACATTGAAACCTAACTCGCACGAAGCTAGGCCGGGCGTCGATCGGATTAGTTATATATTATTGTAGGGTAGTGTAGTTGGAACACGACTCTTAAACGGCGCCAATTCATTATAATGACACAAATAATGAATGCAGCAGCGACAGGATGTCGGCACCGCATTAAAATTACATTCCAATAAGTCGACACAAAGCAAACAGCGGCCTGCCGTCTGTAGATACGTAGATGGATGTAGATAGAATTAGAAAACGAGGAGAGGGAAAATTTTACGAACTAAACAGCTAACACCCGCATGTGGGGTATAATTTAAAAATACGCAAAATACGGCCACTTCTAACCGGGGGGGCGCGGGTGTACCCCAACCCCCAGTTTTGCGTATTTTTCGGTATGCGTGGCAGGTGGCGCCCCCTCGCGGGGGGTTCGTTAAAAAGCACCCGAGTACGTAGTATTATAAAAGTTGCGCCTACCGCGTGTAAGTAGTGGCGTGGGGTGGGGGCCCTGGCCCCCTCCGCCCCCCACCTAGTTAGACAGTTAAAAGTATGCGGTATTAACGGAACGGAAATGAATATAGGAGTAGGTAGGTACCAGTTTTTGGGAGGCTGTGTGACGCCGCGGGTTAGATTACGAGAATACTTGGGCCTTTATTTTGTTTTTTTTTTTCGTACGGGTCTTTTTGTGCCGGCTCGTGGAGGGTTAGGGTTTGTTTAGAGTTGCTATCTACTTCGTTATGCGGTGATAGGCTCGCTTTGAGTGGGAAGTTGTGTTGTAATAATGTTATCTGTGATTCTTTATTACCTTTGAATCGAGCCTTTCACTAATAGATTTTACTTTCCTACAACAAAAGTTCTGTAGTTTATTAATAGTAGCTATATCAAATAATCAACAACATTGAAACAAATTTCAAAAATATGTACATATGTATATTAATTGTTGTTATTAAAAATAATGTCAAAATCTTAAGAGCAATGTCGGAGTGACGACACAAACAATATTTAAACGCCTGCCAGTTTTATTAGCGCAACACATCGGTCGGTCATAAAGGAAATTGCATCGAAATTTTTGTAAGGCGCACGTCGGTCAAGACATTGATTTAAGCGATTGGCCCAGTGCCCTCGCCGCTATTAGGGTC
>DVQP01000638.1:0-20672 GCA_018231745.1 Danaus eresimus
TAATTTAGTTTTAAATTAATAAAAAACGCGTAGTAAATCCGAAATATTTTAGTTTCATCTTTATGTATGACAAGTTTGTTTATTAGTTTTTCGTCATTTCTATGTTGTAAAGACTTTTATTACTTTTCACAAACAAATTAATTATCAGCGGTTTAAAAATCGATTTATATGAAAACCACTAATTGCTATTAATATTGAATGCAGGAATGATCCGCTTAGTAAAGGGACATTTAGCTATCAAATTTTGAAATGGATTTCCTTTGACATCTCGCTTCTAATCGTATATCTATCATTCGTTTTCATCGACAGGTTGTTTGTATGTTGTACACGGCTTAATTAAAATTGTTTTTGAAGCCTATATAAAAGTTTGGAACGCTTTCAATGGAGTCATGTGTTTGATGTGCCATCTAACGACCACGTTGAAAGAGACAGGTATTTGAAATTTATCAATTAACAAATGAAAAACAGCTGATTTTTGTTATGATATTATTTTATTGAGGCTACGAATTTCGAGTTAATGTGTTTCATTTTTTATTGACTTCAACATTTTGTATCGTATAAATGAAAATCTTGTAAAACTTTATGATTCATGTATGAGTGATTTCAAATCTTTCATTTCATTTTCATTCGAATACAAGTTTTTCCAGATTCACTTTTTACCTATTTGTAACCTTTTAAGTTTCTATCCCGTAAGGATGTCAATATACTAGAAAGTGTCTTTCTTCTATTACCACTATTGTGAATTAAAAAATGAAGTAAAGAAATAAAATTTGGATACTCCCGAGTTGAAACTTACCACCGTCGCATAGCTTTGTTTCCTCGTTGTAGTGTCCCGCTCTTGCAGCTTATGTACGATTTTTTTTTCGCATTTTTATATCTTAATTATTTGAAAGATTTGATCGGCAAAACACTGTAAATTTTTACAACTATTAAAAAATGTTTCAATCGGTTCTACATTTTATTTGTGGTTGAATAATAAAACTGAAGTGGTCGTAAAAATCTTGACATTTATATCAATGATATTTATGAAATAGAATATAATGTTTGTGATTTTTGAGTAACTTTTACTATAATATATTAAATATAATTATGCGATTAATCAAACACCCTTTTTCAAACACTCTCATTTAAAAGAAGAAAGAGTTTTCTTTTGGTTGTATAAACATATATCTAGATCCCAAAGTCATCAATTTATCTGAAATATGTAATTTAATGGAACTGACTGGCATGAATAAAAATGTGGCTCTCATAAAAAAAGCTATTACGTTAAACACATAGTATTGAGATTTTAACATTATAAATATTTTTGGCATCTAACAAATCATATTTAACGTTGCATAATGTCCAAATATGATGTATCGTTTTAATTGTATTTACTATATTCACAATGAATGATTGTCGTGTGTCGAGAGATAATCTGTTTTGTTGAAGCTATCCTTCTCCTTGAATTGTTACAACTAAAAGCCTTAAAAGACATGAAATCTAACATGTATTTTTTTTCTAACAAAAATAATTCGAATTCTACTATAAGAAATAAAAAATACGTTTTGTTATTGGAAGATTATTACAACAATAAATATGAAATGAAATTATTTGTTGTTTTGCAGTAGGTTTTTTTACGTCTAACTATGTATGATCTGAAACCAATGTAATTCTATGAATTTAACGGTATTTTTAAATAATTATCACAAAAATCATGAAGGGCATTTATAAATGTATTTCTTGGTAATTTCTTAATTAACACAATATATCGTTTTGGCGACAAAAATTATTTGAAACAATATTTTGAAGGTGAATATCAGGAGTATTATGTGAGTAAACGTAAAGTAATAAATATAACCTATCACTGTAATACATATAAATTGCACAGAAAACTACGGTTTATAGCCAGAGCAAGCTCACATGAGAATTCGATGCGAGAAAACAATTTTTTCCGCATGTTTTATTTATTAGTATAACAGTACACCCCTACTGAACTACTTTAAAATTATTTTTCGCTCTTAGAAGTTATACGACCAGATATCCCAATATATATCAATAAACGAATATTGGTGAGGTGGTATCTTATACTCGTTAACATCTCTTAAATATCAGTATAGTTTCTTTCTAGTAGTTTATTACTTAAAAAGTAAAAAAATAACATAGTTACAATATATATACATTTTTATGTAATTTAAAAAATTACACAAAATCAAATATACAGAAGCGAAATCAGTAATAGTGCATGAAATGAATGAATTAGCAAGTTAAATGAAACTGAGTGTTTATGTGTTAAACTATCAATTATTAAAACAGTCGACCAAAATTCGGCAAATTGACTATTGTGACTCATAATCACTGTATTGATACACATCAATTTGTCTTGAACTCGATCTACCAACACAACAATTTATTGGTAATAACAATTTATAACAATTTATTGGTATAAAAAAATATAAAGTATCAGCGATATGATTGCTAACGAGTCTCAAATAATATTTTTGTATGTTAAGCAAAGAAAGATTCAAAAAATACTTTAGCGTGAAACCTACGCACAATCAATTTATCCATACGTAATTGCTGGAAGAAAATCAAATACAAAATATCCCGTGTGAGTGTTTATTAAAATTAATTTAAATAAGCTTAAATTTTGAACATAAGTAGCATAAAATTAAAGTTTGGTTAACTATCGGAGTCCCTGGAATGACAGTGAGACACACAAAATAAAATTTAAACATAAAGATGATGTGTCAAACATATTTAGTCGGCGATAGGAAGGGGTTTCAACTGTTGTTTGTCTGACAATTATTTTTTGTTTATAGTTCATTGATATTTGTATGCCATCGAAAACTTACTAACGACTATGACATAACACATCTATACAGGTGCCACAAGCGTGTAATATATAGAAGTAATAGTAATATTTCACTAATAAAAACGTAATCGACGGATATGTAAATAGTTTCATCTTCTTTGAGTGGATGTTTGAATTATGGTCTGAAATGTTCGGTATTGGTAGGGACGTGTACATTTTAAATTCGATGGTCTTATTGCAAGGCGTATAAAAAGTCTCCGAGGGATAAACACATCAAAGTAATTTATCACCCCCCGTATATTCGTTTAAACATTATTTCGTTCAAAAATTGCGGTTCAGACCTCATAATGAGTTGAGGTTTGCAGGGTATTATCATTGTTTATGTTGATAACTTGTCGGCGTTTCGCTTTCGTTTACTTCATAATTATTTACGTGTTTGTCAATTTCAAAATACTTGTACATTTCTGTTTGACGATACATCACGTCGTAATTTTATTATGATTTAATTAAAATGTTATATAAAAATACAAGTATTATAAAACCTTATGTTATAGAATGGATTCTGGCTGTTACAATTACGTTGATACTCCCAAAACGCTAAAGACATTAATCTCCGATCCCAAAGCGCTTAAGTGATAATTCGTACTAAAATTTTATTATCACTCAAATTTCCTTTAGAGATCAGGCTTTCGTTATAGAGATCAACTCCTGTATTATCTTTACGACCTCTCCGCTGACGGAGTATTCTGTTGGGGAAACTAGGAAGATTTGATTATAGAATATAAAACAAGGGCGATGGCGGTGCTCGGTGTTAGGTTGAACTTCCTTTGATAGTTTTACTTCGACATATCTTTTACGTTTTTATAAACTTTATTCAGCACTTCCGATGTCAGGATCGCCGTTTCACCAGCGCTATATCTAATAATTATGTCATCCTTCAGGATTACCTCCCTTTCATGATTATCAAATATAAGTAAAAAATACCTGAAAAAATCAGTAAATACACATTAAATGTATATGCAACATTTTAAGATTTAGTCCGTTTTCAGTGACTTTACTAAGAAAGAAATTATCAATTTACAGTATTTATTTCTCTAGACATCAGTTCAGTTTCATTGCTTTCATCACTTATACCAAACACTCATACATAAAACGGGGTAACGAAAAAGACCGTGAGATTTCGGACTAGGTGTGAATCCGGATGGCATATGTGATTACAGTTTACGACTTAAGTGATTTATTTAACAGCGTCTCATTTAGTATTATCCTTTCCGAATAAACGGGCTTCGATTACTTTATTGACGGCATATTTAAATGTATTTTTAATTTATTACATATTTTTTTCTTCTTTATTAAAAAATAACACGATTTTCTAAAGCACTGATGTTTAATGTTTTAAAAGAACATAAACTCAGTGCAAAAATATTTCCTTTTTTTTTAATTCAAAATGTTCAGGAAGAAAAAATAGGACAAAGGCGCTTAAAGCTTCTTGATATATAGATCATAGAACTAAATGTGACTTTCATAGAGATTTTTAACGAAACTGAAAAACCAAAGTGAAACAGATGCACAAACTCCTCTACGAGCTATAATTTACAATCGTTCCACTTGGGTTTCACCAGTTTACTTCTCAAATAATTTCATTCAAAAATAATGTGAATTAAATAGCTCGCACAAATAAATAAATTCTGACATGACATTTTACTAAATATTCCTACTTCTTCATTTAAATTTTGGACGGTAATTATGTTTCAACTGCTTTTTCTCTTGCTTCTACTGTCTTCGATTAATAAATACATATTAGATAGATACTTTAAAATCACTTAGAAAATACAGTTATGCAACTGCATACAATAGTTTTAAGTTGATATTATACAGCAAAGAAACAGTCCTCACGTCCATACACATACACAGATACGTAACATAATGTTTACTATCTGCCGCACCTTGTATTCCCTTCCTATATTGCTTAACAATGTTATCGGTTTCCTTTGAACTCTAGAGTATTGTGTCTGAGACTAGTCTTGAGATATATTAAAATATAAACGTTTTTCTGTCTAGAAAAATCTTTCCTATGGTTTTTAATTTCTTAGTTATGTTACAAAACGTAATCTCTTAATACTATTTGATTTATTTGCGAAACTATTACAAAAAATTCCATCTATTCATAATTTTCATTCATTATTATCCATTCAGTCATTCATGATACTCAACGTAGGTACAATTATTATTTGGTAGACTTGGAATATTAAAGGAGAATATTATATTATAGAAGAAATGAAAACTGATCAGAAACATACGAGTGTTTAAAATTTTTTCAATTGTAAATTACCACACATTGTAGTTAATGTAGATTATTGAATGAGAAATGGGAAACGTTTTTTATATTGTATGTTATCAAACTTGTGGTAAGGTATGGAACGTTCTAAAATGTTATTCCTCCTTTAAATTTTAGAGGACAGTTATTTAGAATGGTTGGGATGATTTTTGCAGAGAGTAAAACGTACATTGTAGAGACGGGTGCTCGTAAAAATGCTCTAAAAAGTAATAAAAACAAACACCACTGAAATTTTCTATATCTAAAGTGAACCGCTCTGACAATTGTAGAACAGACGGAATAAAAATATATACATATGTACTCGCATATTTCAACTATGTCACTTTAATTCCTACGTAAAAAGACCAACAATAAATATTGTAAATTGACTACATATTACTTAATTAACTTAGCTTATTTACTTTTCGCTGTCATTTTCATAAAGAGCCTTAAGCTGACGTCATAAGAATAATACGAGATATAAAACTTTCCCTGGCGAGCTGTACATTTTTTCATAGCAGCCTACACAAAAGACTAGCAAACTTGAGAAGGGTACCAAATTGCGGCACTCTATTGTCGAGATGCACTCGTTTGTGGGTGATGTTGAGTGATGAAACCTGATTAGATGTAATAACACTAGATGGCAGTTTCAAGTTTAAAACGAATGAGAAATTCCAATCCATATTTCACGAGTTAACAAGAATTTTATCTTGACCCGATAATGGTGTTGTGAAGTTAATTTGTATAGTTAAGTAAAATAATTTTTATCTTACGTTAAATAAATGTAAAATCAGCATAATATAATTCTTTATACAAAATAACATTTTAAGTTTAATTCCTATTTAATTGGAATATCTAATGTTTGTAATAGATATGCAATTTGTTTAAAAACCAATTAATTACAAAACAGAACCAATTTATCTAACAGGCTCCAACTAAATAACGATGAATACCCAAAACTATTACGTTGCAACGTACGGATTTAATCTATTTTGATTAATAACATTCAAATACTAATAACAATAACATATTATAGTAAAAATGCTTAGCTATTAAGACGCTTTAATTTATTTAAAAAAATAAATAAAATGGATTTTTTACTTTGTTTCTTTAAAAGTGAAGTTGCTTCCTATAAATTAATACAATGTATGAACCCCTACAGACACTCCCAATCCATCTCGTCAACTTGAAGCCTTAGACGGATTTATTGCTACATCGTAAATTACATTGATGGTTATTGCCTGTTCGCATTGGCAGGTGGTAGCGGTACCAACGCAGTGGATACCAGAACAAATAACTTTCAATTTTTTTTCTTTAATAATTATTATTAATTAAAATTACAATAAAAAAAACAGTTTTTTAAAATATAGTTTTGGGTTAAAATAAAAAATAATAATTCTAAAATTGTTTTTACTCCCATGTTGAGTCAAAAATATTGTCATATAATTTAGAAGTCATATGTTATAAAATAATATGCAATAGATGATTTTAAGCTTTGTAGGGTGTGAGAAATGTTGCGATCATGTAACTACATATAAATTTACGCGATGTCATATTTTCGTTTTCTGGGAATGGACGGAATAAAGACAACGACTTTAATTTTTTTTATGATTATAAGATTATTTGTCTCTCTATTTGTCTATTGTTCAAGACACAAGAGGTTCAAAAGGTATTTTAACGGGAAGTTATTAGTGTTTAGTTACAATATAGTTATTAAATTTTAAAACCATTTTTCCTTTTCCAGATTTACTGATGTTTTAAATATAGAATAAGAATAGAAAGTAAGGGTTAATTCATTAATGACACACATGTGTTAAATGGTTTACTGATGATGTAGGAACAAAATTAAAAAATTTCCACTTTGAACTTTCAAAGGCTTTACAGGAAATTGTTAAAATTGCATCTTAATGCCGACATTTTTAGACATTTATAGAGCTGAAACATACATTTAAGGAAAATTTTAAAATATTTAAAATACAAATTAAAAATTATATATAAATAATCTTAGATTTACTTAGGTTTATAAATAATCTTAGATCTCATTATAATCATTTCTTTTCGTTATTCTTATAAAACGAATATTTTTTGGATGATACTACGTGTATTTTATTATTTTAAAACTATCTACTGCCGACGTTTTGGCTACTATACAGCAATCGTGATCACGAGCAGACGAGATATTCTAATAATTTTTTTTGACTCCTTGAAAGATTTCGAAGATGATATTTGGACATAAGGTATTAAGAAAATTAAAATTGTCTCCCCCATTGTTCAATGAGTGGCAATCAACATAAACAATTCTATACAATTGCGTAACTCAAGATTCAAATGGCGTGAGAAACAAAACCATACGCTGTTTAAAAATGAAATTTAATTCAAACTCCATTTCACATATTCATGGTAGCTTTAAAATAAAATTATAACGTCCCATTATGTTACCCTTTTGAACAAAGATCGCCCATTGGTACAGTCGGACAAACATACCGATATAAATTACAATTTTGTGAAGTGATCCCATTTACTCGATCGTCCTGCTGTTCATTCCACATAAAAGGGTTGGCTGGTAATTATGAAATGGAATTGTTAATTAGAATCAAAAAATCTGGGTCACTTAAGTCTTTAATTGTTCGACATTAATTATACTTTATTATAGAAAATCACATTTTTTTGTTATGTCACTGTTAATTATAGCTACTTTCTTTTGCAATTAGATTTCGCATTGGTATTTAATATTTTTATTAATGAAGTAATGAATACGAATTTTGATTTGCTTCGAGAAACTCAGCATCGCTGTCATCTCTTTAATATACGATCAAAGTTAAATCTTTTCTTTGTTCTTTAACAATGACCAAAATAAAAAAAGAACGAAAATACTACGCTTTTTTAAGCATTATAGCTACCATAAATAAAACATTTAAAACAAAACATATTAACGAACCGAGCTAGTTAACATCAAAAAGGAATTCTTTCACCGCGGGATGCTTAAAATCCGGAATAGGAAAGAAAAAAATATCGCTTTCAATCTGATCCAACAGCTGCGCAGGCACAACCGTGAAGACACAATGATCTGTTTATTCTTATGTAACATATGCTGTTTACTCGAAGTTTACTCCACTTGTTCCTCATTTTATTAAAAAAAACTTTTTATTTTGAATAATTGTAAAAAAATATATTATTCTTTATTTTTATGCTAATGCATATTTTTAATTATTTGACGTTTTACATTATGTGAATCATATTTATACAATGTGGATCAATGGACACAGTGTAGTGTCACAAAAAATATATTTTATTTCCTTTATTCTATATCGAAATACAAGACTACAAAGAGCTTTCTATTATTCCCAACTCGACTTTTACTAAATTTCATCAACTCCCAAATGTTTCCCAGGCAACTGTCGTCCCTCGAGAGCTGTTTTGTTTCTTCTTTTTAAAGTTGTGTCTACTTAATACGTGTCCTTGACCTGAAAGTTTAAATTACAAGTAAAAATATACACTTACATAAAATAAGAATTAATATATATATTTTTTTTATAGTAATTACAATTGTTTAGTGATGAAATAAAATTATGCTGCAAACAAGGAAAGATAGTTCAAACGTAGGTTACAACCAAGTCTCAATTCTGAGGAACAAGTCATATGAACCCAAATGAAACCCCCAGCCGGTGACCGCATGTATATTTAATATAAATAAACCCACGTTTCTAAGGAAGCCCTCGTTTGCGTAAATAGTTTAGAGTAATGGCTTGCTGTCGATTGCAGGGATTTGTTCGGATGTATCCGATCGCGATCTTGCACCCTTATCCGGTCTCGATTTATTTGTACAGCGGTTTGTGGGAGAATAAAAACTGGAATACTTCGTAATCCGTTTCATCCTTGTAAACAAATGGTGTCTTGTTAAAGCCTGTTAACGCTGTGTTACGGAGAACACTGTTTTCAATAACAGATGTTTGAACATTTATTGTTAGGCTGAAATTAATTATAATCTGTTGTAGAATGTTATATTCTTTTCATTTACAAAAATAAAAACAGTAATTTAAAATAACTACAACAATGCCAATATTCTTTTTCAAAACGTTGAACATACGAACAACAAATATATTAAAATACATACAGATATGGTAAATATGATACCACAAAATTTGTATACGAGTTATGCACTATCAGATATACTGAATCGTTGTTATAAAAACAACTCACAATTAAACCATTTGTCTGCGAATGATGTCAATTTTTGAATCTGTTCTTTTTCTGTTATTATATTTTTACTTTTATACTCCACTCTTTATAAACGCCCACAACAAATCCGGCCTATTTTTGTTTCAGGCCAGTGAACCGCGACTTTTGAGCTTCCATTTGTGTTTTTTGGTTCCAGATTCAATTTTTCGCGGACACTAACGGTACTCTCGTGTCCTCTTTCGCTAGAAAATGTTTTGATTGGTGTATGAAATAGGCCTGGAACAAATACGGCTTAAATTTCGGGCTGTGTGTCCAAAAAATTTAACTTGTTATTTTGAAATATGAGAAAAACGATTTCAAACAAAAAAATAATGGTGTGACACAATGGTGCACTCATGTTTTGGATTTAAATGAGCGAATAAAAGAAAATAATGACTAGAGTGAAGTAATGGCATTTGTTTAAATACGGACAGTTACAGTGGCATTAAAAGTTGTAAGATGGCATTAACTTTTTTATTTCACAGCCACAGAACATTATTCTTCATAAACCGGTCTCAGACTGCGCTAATTCCGAAAACTTCTTAGCACCGGCTGCGTCACCTGCCCGCCATTTTAGACATGAGTGCGATGGAATCTTTATCCATTTGACGACGTACTTTGTTATATTATCTGTCCTAAAAGCAAACGATACTTTTGGAACCCTTAAAATATATAGGACTAAAGTACGCTGGTATTAGAATATAAAATGGCCTTATTTTTATAGCCATAGATAGGAAAAATTAAAAAGGAACATTTACAAGATGTTAATAATTTATACATATTATAATTTAAATCAAAATATAAAAGTAGTCTATTATTTTTATTTCAAAAATGTCAATAAAGAGACAGCACTAATTTAGGCACATTTTGAAATATAGGTTCCTTTTATGTTATTGGAACCACACATATCAAAGTCTTCGTCGTTGCCTAGGAATCAAACTATATGTAATAACTGTTTTCTGAACGTATATATATTACTAATTTATTTCGGTTCTATGCAAAATGCATGTTATTCTGTTCTTTTAACTAATATAAGTTGACGGTCGTAATTAGCTTTTTTATTACCAATAATTAGTGTACTAGGAATGAAGAGGCCAAAATTGAGGTCGAACAACGGTTTTGATACTGGTCTAGATTAAAAGTATAGTCTAATAATAATATTTTAATACAAACATATATACAAAGAAACTACACTAAAAATAACGTAAAAATTATTTATTATCTTCCGTTGATTCTGAATATTCAATATTTATTAATTCATATATTTTTTTATCTTAACATATCTTGAGGTTTTGTATAAACGAATTGAATGAGACTACGAGATCTGGACCATAAAGAGAACTCTATCCGAAGTTTATTGTCATGTTATAGATAAAATACGATGTAATTTCAATTTTAACGATATCAATTTACTTAAAAAACAATGTTTTTATCTTATTAATTCAATAAAACAACCGAGGGCTGGCATATAAATAAAATAGGGTTCCTTTTACAAATTTTAAAAGGTTTCAGATGATTTGAGTTTTTAATAATAATTCCTAACAGGCTTGTTGTATAAAGGTCATTTAAAATTGTTTTTATAATTGTTAAAGTTATTCTGGTTTTTATACAATTTTCTACGGAACTTGCATCATTAAATTTTTTTAAATATTTTCCATTCTTTCGTGGGTGGACGCCCACTTAGTTAAGGCTTGTATAGTCATTCAATTTAGTGATACATTTAGTTATGAAGTTCAATATTCTTAAGCATTTATTGTTATTTATTACTTGTGAAGCGAAATGACCTACACTGCGTGGGTTGGGGTCACTTTTACATGGCTTAGAAAGTCATTTAACCATTAATATGAAATTGATTTACCAATTATTAAATGTATACGAACAATGGCTATCCTGTATTAAGATATATTAAATGTTATAATCTAAGTAACAACTACAGATTATTATTAAAATAGTTAAGGCTTGAAATAAAAAAAAAACAATATACATTTGTCAAACATGAATTGTTCAATAGAAAATAAGATGTTAATGCTAACAGCTCTTATCTGAACTATCGACAACACGCCTTAATGTCACATTTGTTACATTTACAATGCTAATTGTACTGACAAGTACTTAAGAAGATTATGTTTAAGCGACAATCTTTTCATTTCAAACGAGGGTTCAATAGGATTACATGCTTATTTCCCAATAGCTGACGGAACATTAATAAATGATAATTAGATCCTATGAATAATAATCTCACGTAACTTAATAGGTAATTTTAGATTTTACTTTTCACTTAACTCGTTCTTTAAACTCATGTTACGTCTGACTTCTAATTGCTTTGTCTTGCCTCGAGACCATTTTGAGGACAATGACATTGTCAAAATTTAATATCGATTAGAACGACTTTATTTACTCATAAACATGTTACCGCAGTACACGGGTTAGAATTAAAATACATTATGTCTGTCGTGTACTATGGGTAAGATTGTTATTATGCTGAAATAACTTACCAATTTATATTCTACTAATATAAATGTATAGGAACATCAAATATGTCTTAATAACAACTCAAACTGATTTGATTTTGAATTATTTAGGGATCGGAAATATTCCGAAACTATTATTTGATGTCATTTCTCTAAGGGATAAATTTTAACCTAGACAACCTATAGCTGGCTCTAGCATGAGGTCCGAAATATTATATTAATTATATATATGTATATAAATATTTAAAAGCGTATCGAAAGCAAATTTTACCATTAAGCTCCAGTACAACGTAAAACAAGATTTAAGTATCTTAAATCAGTGATATGTTTTAACTTTAAACATATCCAAAAAACTTATTAACTAATTAATACCAAGTTAATGGAGACATTTCTAGTAGTATCCGCTTACTGATTACGGCTTCGACACTTCATAGATAACTAAGAATTTCTTCGTCAAAATAATATTTCATCTTCCTTAATTGGGAAAATTATGTAATTTACCAGTTTTTACAGTTACAATCGATCTTTAAATATAAAAAAGATCTAATAAAAACTCATCTCCCATGTGCGTAGTTATATTACTAATTACTTTCGGAAAGAAAGTAGGTATCGGCTCAAGTAGAATAAAACGTTCAAATAATCCCTCTGACACACAGTAATGAAAGTAATTAAAACATATTACAATGGAAGTTGAAATAGATATTGGAGTTGAAAACGAACAATGGAAGATTCGAGCCCGGCGTTTGAATGTTGATATCAAAAATATTCTCATTAATTGAACTTTTGCCGTATAATGTAACTAGGTTATGTTTTAACGAAACGAAACACAAATAAGACTATTGTTTGTCCTTCTGACAAAAGATTAAAAATGTTGCAATCTTTGTCCTCGACATAATTATGTATTTTAATTGCTCGTTACGACAATCGGCTGTCGAAAGATTAATAATTAAGGAATAACGCCAATTAAACATTTTTTAATTTGGATGCGTAGGAAGCTTGTTAATAATATTATGTTCTGTTTTACTCTGAGTCTTTTATTAGTTCGCTTAATTTTATTTCCATTTATCGTATGTTGCATTACATCTGGCAGAGAAGGAGGTTTTAAGTGAAAAGATTTTACAAGAGCAGCCAAGTCCAATATAGCGTTGGTAATTACGCGTATTAGGTGACTGTGAACCATTTATTCTTAGTCATTGCTTAAGAATTTACTTACAACTGTAATTTAAGTAAATATTATGCTGACTTTATATTTATTATGCATTCCGTACCTAGATTGATATTAAAATGTATATATAACTGTATATTTTATGCAATATCGCTTTAACATTGTTATTTTCATTTTACAGTTTCATTAAGTTGAGATTGAAAACGCGATTCTACTGAGTTCATTTCAAAAACTAAGCTTTCTAGTTACGAATACCTCACAATAAAGTACCATTATCTAACATAAAAAGATATGTGTTTATTTGAAAGATTATGCCTTAAAATACAAAAAAACTATGATTTTCACACAGCAATACAAAATTTTACAAAATGCTAAGAATAATAATTATGTGTTAAAACTGGCTTCGAATTTATTTTCATCAACATCTCGCAACAGGATATTTCAAATAAAAACTGTTTGCTGAATGTATCGCACAAAATTTTTAAAAATATGTTTTAAATGCTACTTTCTTTTCTGGTATTTATTTATTACTTTTCATTTTCTGATTCCTTAAACAATAAGTATATTTTTTTACATTTTTTCTAAATTGAATTTCAAATATAGCTTTTATAATAAATTAATTTAAGAAACATTTTGTTTCGTCTGGCTGTCTCATCATCCTTCACACAATTTTCTCTAAGACTCAATCAAAAAACCGCCCAATGAAATAGTCTTCTATGGAGTTATAATAACGGTTTAGTATAATTTTAAACAAAAACCTTCATCATAGTACGTATGTAGTAGTTGTTAATTTAAAAAGTTCAGTTAGATATTTGCAAAGGCGAGTGAAATAGAGTCGCAAAAACCCATTTTCAATGAAAGTCGTTCTCTCAAGAAATCATAACTTAAATAAAATCCTAAAGATATAATAATTCTGCAAGTTATCAACTACTTTTATTGGACTAAGTTTTGCAGTGACCACTTACTGTAGAAATTGTATGAAAGTTTATGAGAATTATAAGCTAAGTTTGAATTTCTAAAGTTCCTGTGTTATGTATTGAATGAGGCCACATATTTTCGAAAACCGGATAAGCACAATTATGTTATTCTCGCTTCATGAATACAGCAGCAAGTTTCAGACCGCTTACCGGTTTATCTTTCCGTATATTTAGTGCTGCTGTTAACAGCGCACCAAGTTTTAAGTCGGCGTTTAAGTGTACCTGAACTACAAGATATGAAAATTAGAAAGCGGAGGAGATATTATAAATTAATATAACGTATAACTTATTCCGTAACTTTTGTTACTCTTCGTCACTTTGTTACCTTTGTTCGGACTGTAAATTTAAATTAATACTTTAGCTTGCTCATACATGATATTAAAACGTTTTTTTCTGAATGTTATTCATCTAACGAAAGCGAATGCTATTTTGGTTGCTCTTAAGCGGTGAGAAGTATCTCTGAACGGTTAAGACAAAGCCGTAACATCTTTAATCGGATAATTACGAAGTGCACTTTACTCGGGACGTCTCACCGCATCCCATCTCTAACGTTATTGTTATCTTTTATACAATCTGTTGAGTGCAAAGGTGATATCCTGATAAGTTTCATGATAATAAGCCAATTGACATATTAAATATTCTGTATGATAAATATTTATTGACTTAGCTTTGTTTAAAATGATTTAATTACCTTTAAATTGTGAAGTATCTATCACGCCTTGTAGTACAAAAAAATAGACGGCTATAAATTTTTGTTATAGTTTTATAATGCCCTACTATTTTAATGCACATATAAGGATTAGGCTAGAAATAGCAAAATATTCTGACAGCTGCTTCTTGTATATTGAATTTAAATTAAGACATTTTTGTCTTATTGGAGCAAGTATGAATAAATTATCTTTATAAAATAATAAATATTCTAAATATTACGTATTCTTAATATAAATTGAAAATTTCCATGTGTTAATTGTGTAATATATTTACAACATAAACCACACGTTAAATAGACAATTTCTTATTTTTGTAGCTTTTTTAATTAAATTAACTTATTTTATCTAGTTATATTTAACGACATTCAAATAAAAAGTTACAGTATTAACAAATTCTTTGTGAGTTTTTTAGATAAAATATCAAGATTCTCTTGTGTGACCATTACGGATACGGCTAAGAATGCAAGCTACAATCAAAGCTGCGCCGCGTCTCGTTATAACGTAAGTCGTAAGTGACTTGTGAAGCGCATCTAACTCGATTGAGGCATCGCTCTATTAGTAAATTGGTGGGTAATGCTTATTTTAGACCCGTTTACCTTTACATTATACAAGATAACTTGATGTATACCGACGTACACGTTCACGTATATGTACGTGAATACATAACTAATGTAAGACTTTGCGAGGAAACTGTTTTGCCCGAATTTTATATAGAAGCTCGCCTACCATATTTTTATCGACGCGACGTGAAATATAAAACTAATTTTGTTTCTATAAACATTTGATATATGATAAATGATATACATTAAAAGCTGATCTATATATATAATTAAATTACATTTAAAATAAAAAATATCGATAACTATCACTTTACTATTTTTTATTTTAATATTTTTAATACAGAAATGAACACTTAATTGAGTTGTTCTAAATGTTATCTCTTTCAAATATTAAGATAGAACTAACAAGCATGTATGTTCACTTGGAAAACAGATTTCAGCAAGATGAATGAGCTTGCTATTTGTCGCATAATGTTGAGGGCATGCTAGCAGACATGTTTACCTTTACTTGAAGCGTACGTGAATTCTCTTCTACTGTTTGTCTCCACGTACCTGCGAATGTATGCAATACTGTAAAAAAATCCATAAATTTTTTGCTCTTATTTATGATTTCTTGGTAATTTTTAATATTTTTTAATTTGTAATTTTTATAAAAACGTTTAATATCTTATATATGTTGATGCCGTCGGAGATACTTTTTTTAACTCAAACCGACAAACATCAGTAACGTAATATTTTTTAAATCGTTCTAAATACGTCTGGATATATGAAATCTTTTTATTCACAAGGGAGCGGGTTCTATTCGGATTCATCTTGTATAATGAACACGGCCTTTCTAATGTCGCGGAATTTTTGACTACGCCATTTCTATGTTATCGTGATCAAAATCTCAGTGGGGATTCTAGTTTTAAGCATAAATGCTTCTCTTGTTTGTTATTTTCCTAGTCTTGTTTGTGTATTTAAATTCGTCGTCAATGGAAGCAGTTTATTTTTATCTTAAAATTTGGACAAATTATTCCTTGGGGTATCCTTTGGGTTACACACGCATGCCCAAAAAAGAACATTTTCTATACTCATAGGATAGTTTTATTCGTTTGCTAATACGAGCTATTTTTAAAGATTCCGTTTGAACGTGACTTTTGTACCGACAAATACTTTAGTGTTAATTATTATATTCTTGTACTTTTTATAACTATATTTAAAAATCACTAATGGTCTAGACCTTTAGTGATTTAGTCTAGACTCTTAATAACAACTTTTTGTAGCTTATAAGAAATATGTGTGAATGTTTATTACCTAAAAGGTTTTGACAAAGCGTGTATCTTTGGATAGGATATTCCACCCAGGAGCGAATAAAGGAGTTATGTGTTCAATTTTGCCAATGCAAGATATTGCGTTCCAATATTCGGCTTCACGCTTTGTATATCTAAAATCGAGCATTTTGAAAGGTAAGGCGGTCGGTATTGACAAATTAAATTTTTATGTTGCCTTTTTGCACTGGAATGTTTTAAATATATCCAAATTCAGATATTGCTTCAAAATTTAGGAATATATTATTATTTTCTGTTTGAAATGGGAATTAAAACTGAAAATGCATTGTATTAACATTACAAATCATATTATTTAACTGAAAATAATCAATATTTATGTTTTTAGGTTTAGTTTCTATTAAAGATTTGTCCCGTTTCGTGCCATCTATTACACAAGATACGACATCCAAAGACAATGTAGTTAAAAAACCTTACTATATGTTGGTTATGCTTAACAACAAAAATACACTCTTGTAATCATTTAGATTAATATAAGTAACTTATGACATCATAAGTAATCCCACGAGCGAGAGCGTCATTGCATCCGGAAACTACAAAAACTCTAAGATATGATTGAATCATCCCGAGTCGTAAATACTCGACGGGTGGGCGACGACCTTTGAACGAACTAGTCTACAGCACAATGGAAGAATAAGATTCGACTTGCGACGAGGTTTTGTAACTTAATTTATGTTAGAAAGAAGTATTAGTGATTATTAGATAAAGCATTTCCTGGTCTATGTGGACTGTTAACTTGAGTTGCTTTGTGAGGAGTTTTTAAAGAAATTTATGTTCTTAGGGCGAATGTTTAGTATTATTCTTCATTAATACAAGTTAATGTAAAACTTTTAAACCTTAAATATCTAATGAAATTGCTGACTTACTGCAAGAAATGAGATAAAATAAAAAATCTGATAATGTTATGATTTAAAGTGAGAATTTAAAAAGTACAAATGAAAAAAATCATATTAAATGTAAATATTGTTTTACATATTAGAACATTAATTATAAAAAAACCACTGTTGAGTTTCTTGCCTTTCATTAAACGAACTGATTTCGGGTCGGTGATAATGTAATTGAACAATTTATAAATTGATACCCATTTCACGTTAAATATTAATTTAAAACAAAAACTACTGTTATATAATTATCTTTATAATTGAATCAATTAAAATGATTTGCAAACGTGGGCGCTCTAAACAAGGATTAATAAGGATAAGTTATAAGCTGATATTTAAAATAAATATTCTCAGTGTTTTTATTAATGTTCATACTGTCTGTTTCTTCATTCCTTCTCATCTTCCCACTCAACCTTTTCATTCTACGTTGCTTTATCGTTTTACTGACGTGAGGTTACGATGTTATATATATGTCCAAGTCATGACAAATACGGTCATTTGTAAAATAAGCTTTGATAAAAGCGTGCCGTTAGCTGCTAAGAACGTAATTTATTACCGAAATTCCTACCGATTTGTTATGTTTCGAACTTTATTTACCTTTAGTATCGTAACTTATTGGGAACGATAAACAATGTAACAGTGAAACTTTTAATTAAATAGCGATATCAATACAAGTTTGGAACCGCTTCGGTCTTACAAATTATACCAGCGGCTAAGTCTAATACCTGTCGCCGGACAAGAAGAATGGTTTTGAATAAATTCTTCGATGCGATTTATCTGTGTTATATGAGAAATATCGAAATTTTAATTAACCTTTAGGAATTAATTTGCATTTTTTTCTTTTGATCTTTCGACAGTAACTAACTAGTCTCGGGTTATATATTATACTACACTCTGTTAAATTCCTAATTTTATGAGCCAACGTACGTGCGAAATGTGCACAGTGTAGGGTGCCAATGTGAATTCGATTACTATAAGATATTTTCAGTTTTATTAATAAGATTAAAATCAACAACTATATTCAGTAGATATAATCAGATAGTATACCGAAGTTTCTGTGAATTCTTGCTGTTAAGATGCAGTCAATTACAGCAATATTTTAGAATAATTTAATAAATATATATTTTAGAATAGAATTGTGTTTTTATGTCACACTGGATAAGACATTAAAATCAAATATTTCTTGATTGGTATTGAAGTCACACACAAAAGCTGTCTATATGCATTATATAAAACTACTTATGTTGAAATAACAAAAAAAACTTATGAAAAATAGAAATCATTAATATATTAGCACGTATAATATGAACCTTTTGTTTGAACTTTCAAAGCCGATGGTATCATTAATAGTGTACATGCATGAAACTTAATCGAGTTATCCCTATAATCGATTACTCAAGCTATTGACTATGATATCGTCTGTGGTTAGCCGCAAGTGAGCATTACTATCTTTGTATCTAGAGACGGCTACTATACTACGAGATGAAGGAACTACATTATCTATTAATAGGAAATCCATACACTTCATTATTTTGCATGTAACTGTCAATGAATAGTGCTATTGTAATAGAAAAGGAAAGGAATCATTGCAATAAAAATCATGTATGTAATTTGACCTTTATTTTTATTGTACGAACTATCAGATTGTTTTTTTTAGTATTATGTTGGAATAAAACCAACATTGAAGTGCTGAAGAGGTGTGCTGTATAAATATATTGATATTTATAGTTTTTGTTTGAACTAACCATAATAATTAATCTTGCATTACTAGTTCCAACCTTAACGTGTTTCTATGACAGTGTTGTGTATTACGCATTTCGTCATCACAAGTATCATAATTCAATTTTATAGTTAATTAATTTACATTTGAGTTAATAATTATCTAAGGTATTTCTTTCTAACACTGACAGTAAAGAGATTAAATTGAAGTAAATTAATTTTATTAATTTCTGTCTATTAGGCCGAACATATTTTAATATTTCTACATGAATTCTTTAATAAGTTAAATGTTATCGAAATGGTTTTGGCTTGTTTTTGAAGCAGGTATTGAAATAAACCACCTAGAAGTTGAATCTGAATGCATAAAAATATGACCAATTGGTCGAACGTTAAGGAATTTCGGATGGGCATACTTAGTGTAAGAAGCAGAGTATAATAATTCATACATTTATCTTTCCAGAATTTTTCGAGTCTGTTTACATTGTGCTTTATGGTTAAACTGCACATTTAAGAGCGAGTGGAACTCGTTGCTGTACAAACATTAACTACGGCATACAAAATTCTATTTGGCCAGGAACAATAACATGCTGCGGAGGTTGCTGTTATAATGAAAGTCTTTGCATCGCAGATTTGCTACTTGTTCCCATTTCTTATTACATTACTCGTCTTCTAAGATATTCGACGGTACATTTCTGGAGACTGAATTTCAATTCCCCTTATTTATTGGGTTTTCAATTTCTCATTCAACTGTATTTTTATCTTTATTTTATTATATTGCAACTATCTTTATAGATATTGTACAACCGTTAATCATTACAATATTCTTTGTTTGTAGGTAACTATGAAATTTTTTACATTAATTTCAATACACGTTTTGCTACTAAGGGTATTATTATTAAACTTTTACAACACGTTCCCTATTTATAAAATGTAGACAAAATAAATATATACAATTGATTGATCGATATATTTGGCTCATAACGCTTCAGTTCCACTTACGGCGACTGTATATCCGTTATTATTACGACTATTTTCTTGTTCTGCCCACGTATTTTTTAAACTACTGGCATCTGTTATGTTTCCTCGGTAACTTGATGTGTTTTTAAATATTTTGTGTTACATCACATCTTATTACTATAACTGTTATAGTATTATATTTTTTCACTTAGCAAACCCCGTCTGTAGAAATTATATTTTTTCTTAATCAGCAAATCAGAAAAAATAATCGTGAGTTGAGTTGTTGATTGTTATTTTCGATGTAATGTTCATGTTTTATTTACAAAAATACACTATTATTTAATATTACGTATTATGAAAATTCTCAAATTGTTGAATGCACAAAATCGGTGATGAAACTTTTAATTAGTAGTCAGAATCGATGTTTTTAGAACAAACTACTAATTCACGATTTTGATTACTCCTGAATGTATAAAATTGTGTGATGTAAACAATCTTTATTATTTAAGTATGTACATATATTAGTTGTTTGATTTTTAGCGATAATATCCATTGTTTGCCACGAAATTAAACTA
>DVQP01000639.1:0-20626 GCA_018231745.1 Danaus eresimus
ATCGAATTTCTTCAATAGATTCGCTCATCTTGACAATACGAAAAACAAATCAAAATCACACATTTGCCTAATTTGAATTTGGAATTATGTTCTGTAAAATTTTATCTTTCAATGATACCAAATCCAGCCAGATACAAATATTACAGTCAAAGAGACTTTATAACAAGTTCATTCATACTATAATGCGAAAAGACTTTTTCCCCAACTTATTACTTATAAACTGGCAAATTTTCTTTCAATGATATTATTATCACTCCGGGGCCACACAAATGTTTGTCAAACATATAAAACACCGAAAATTGATAGACAATTATAGTATGATTAGTTTCGATGTACAGTCATTATTCACTAGTCTACAAGTTCTAGACTGCATTCAGCATTTGAGAGGTAAGTGAAAGGATAGAAATATACCCATAGAATATGCAGAGCTTTTTGTGGAATGTGGAAGGATCAATTCTACATACAAGTAGCTGGAGTTGCAATGGGTTCGAATGTTTCCCCTGTTGTCATTAATATATTCATGGAAAACATCTAGGTGCGAGCCGTTTGCTCTCCTCCAATAAGACCTTTAATTCACAGTATTTAATATAAATAAAACATTTGTTTTTCTCAACCATCTTAATTCTATCAATAGCAAGATTCAGTTCACTATAGAATACGATCCAATAATTCTTTAGCTTTCCTTGATATAGTTGTCGTTGGGAATCCTGACAATACTTTGGGACATACCGGTTTTAGGAAACCTACACATACGGATAGGTATCACAGTGGTAACTCACACCGACACCCTATTTAGCTACCTACCTTTGTCAAATCTTTGTTACAAACACCTCAACACCTTTACGATGCTGACCACCTAGAGGCTTAGCTGCAGCATGTAAAACATGCTCTCAACAACCTGCCCGTGGCTCGCCAGCATCGCAAGAACCACTTGAAGCCACCCACAGTTGAGCGACAACCTGCAATTACCACATGTGAGAGGGTTTACTGATAGAATAGGCAACATCTTGAAGAGGTTTCAATCAAGACTATAACAAACCACACAAGAAAGTGAGCCAATTCTTGAGACCAATCATGAGTACCATTCCTATGCAATAAGTGGGTGTACACAAACTTGATTGTGACTGTGGCCTGTCAAACATTGAACAGACAAAGAGGAGCATCGGTACAGTGGTTAAAGAACACACCTCAGACATCAAAAATAACAAAACAACGAAACCCCACTCGTTAAGATAAGTATATACCGAGGATAATCCGCGAGGTTATTGAAATTAAAAAACATCCCAATTTCAATAGAAAAGATGGCTGGTATCTATTAAACACCTGCGACCCCCTTCTTAAAAATATAAAAGCCCATGTCCGTGACCACACTGCAGGACCTCGGGGCACCGTAATTTCTGCATTCTGTCAGCGTCCAGAGTAGCACGCCAGAAAATTAAGAAATCGATAGCGATAGATGATAAATAACAGGACCAACTGACTCATAGACATCTCGTCTGCCCGTGATCACGGTTACTGAAAAGAAACCGAAACGTCGGGAATAAGTCATTTTTTACAAAAAAAAACAACGCGCTTAGTATATCCGAAAAATATTAGTTTTCTCTAAATCTTGTAAAAGCATGTTAAAAAAATATTTTTTTCTCATTCACTTCCTTATTTATTACACTAATGACGTTGTTGATGATATTTAAAACAATTAAAACACAAACTTTAGTATAAAAATAAAACTGAATATAACAAAATATTGTTGAAAATTTAATAAATTTCTTCTAAGCAATCAATAACTTATTTATGTCGTATTTGTCTCGGTGATCGAAACAAATATACTAATTTTATTGTTTCTGTAATGTTTTCTTTCTCCATTAAGCATATCAGTATAATACATGGACTTAAGGTAATCAAAATTCAATCATCACGCTTTTCACTGTTTAACTCAAGAATTTATGTAATGTTTCAGAGAAATTTATTATAGAAATTATAACTTTCCCAAATAATTAGATGCTAGACACAAAATTCGTCAAATATTGAAGAAGCCGAAAGAAAATAAAAAAAACACTGCTACAGAGAATGGGCTGCCAGAATCACTTTCTCTATCTTATTTCTCATAAAATCACCTAATGACATTGTTTTAAATGGGTCCACATACTTCAGAAATATAAAAGACAATTTCGGACCAATTTTAATAATTCGATAAATAGGTGTTTCAACTACTTTAGACATTGAGAAGAATAATTCGATTTTATTTAGGTACTCAAGTATATATTCCACAGTTATGCCTAAGACAGAAAAATTTGTTCAATAATAACATAGTCCTATCAAGTCCTATGTTAATCCTCCAAACTGCTTTATATCCAGATGGACTAGCTAAGTATAAAGTTGACGTTTTAGTCCAGTCATTATAGTAAGTTCACCTCAGAATTCGAGATACCCAGCTGTAAGTCTGTAAATACTTGTATATTGACACCTTAAAAGTTGTCTCAAAACCTACATATGGTACTCTACCAGCAAGTAAGTAAGCAACTATAAAATTTCTAGGTCAATGGTCACAAAAATCTTTTTTACGTTTTTTTGGCAGTATCTCTTTTCCTATGGGTTTTTTGCTATTTGTATTTATTATCAATATTGTAGAATACAAAATTCTTTACAAATTGTGTTAAAAAAAATGTTTATACGGTGAACTGTTTTCGAGATAGAAGACGGAGAGCGCGCGGTCCCAGCATCTTTCAGTTCAACCGGTGCCTCCGGTCGAAAACGCACCATATATAGTTGAGGAACTATCGATAAATCAATTATTTTAAGTATTTGTAAATTTTTATTAACTACTATATTATATTTTAAAATATTTTTCCTAACTTATCCACTTTTTATTCAGTATTAATTTATTTAATAACACTTACCTGCCCATGAAATTGAAATTGTTAATGAAAATATAGGAATTATGTTTGAATTTTAGCATAATTAATATTTATAACTTTTTAGATGATGAAAAAAAAAACAAATAACTTATGAATTAATCTGTTTATTAAAAAATATCGTTGAATACATTTATTTAATTGAAAGTAAAGAAATGGATCAAAGGGTACAAAAACTACAATTTATAATTTTAATCATCTTCTTCCTTTTCATCGTCGTTTTCTGGCTGCTGGCAAATTTCAAACTGGTATTTATTATCGTCTTCAACGACATTTGTCTTAAGTTCTTTCAAGATTTCGGGGTAAAAGGTTCCAGCTTCGGTAATGTCGCTCTGATATGGTGGAGCATTGACAAGCAAGACAAGCTTACGCATTACATTGGCCACAAGCTAAAGAGCATTTCAAGACCGCTTTCCTGCATCCGCATCGCGAACCACAACCACTCTTGCAGTTGCAGAACTTATTATTTAGCAAATCTTCTCAATGTAAAATTCTCAATGTAAAATTGATAGGCTCCAGAAAATTGTTTCGCATTGCCCAACCCCATACCCGGGGTTCCAAATCATGTCCTAACCAAGTTTGAACTTGATAATAAACACGGTTGAAATGTTGAAGCACTTGTTGGTGGAATATTTGAAAGCTGCCCAGATTTATTAAGTTTTGTAGACTTGACGTAATGCATATAACGAAGATGATCGAGACTTGTCACAGATTTAGTAGACGGTTACGGTAGATAAAATATAATATAATAGTTAATAAAAATTTACAAATTTTTATAATCATTGATTTATCGATAGTTAATCAACAGTAAATGCGCTTTTTCGACAGTTCACCGTATAAAAAACTTTTTAAAGAAAATTTGTACAGAATTTTGTATTGTAGAAATTGATAATAAATACAAATAGCAAAAAAACCCATAGGAAATGAGATATTTACAAAATAAAATTTGTGACCTTTGATCTTGAAATTTAATAGTTGTTTACACTCGACCATAGGTAGGTTTTGAGACCACTTGTAGGGTGTCAATATACAAGTATTTACAGACTTAAGGTTAAATGACTGGAGTATTTGATTTGTTTTTATTTGATTTTTTCAGGAATACTTCCGACGAACTACGAGACTATTTGACTTACTATAAGAATTTAGTTTTCAAAGTAGTTATAAATGACCCTTTTCTAGACAGTCAAATACAGAAAATTCAAATGGATGACCAAGAAGGATAAGTAATCTTCATGAAATTTCGATGGTCACTATTCCGCTAACTATTAATGTTTTTTCTAAATACTTTCTAACAGAACAAGAACTCTTCGTTCAAAATAAACTGCTTCTGTAATTATTTTTTATATTAAAAAACGTTCTGTATGATGTTTTCAATATATACATGTAGTATATATAACATTTTTTGATGCCATACTTTTTACTATTGTGGATATATAGTTTTTAAATATCATATAAACCGAAAACATTAAAACGTCGACACATACGACATCTGTATTCACATGCAATTCTAGTACGAGCGATGTACATAATAGTTTACCTTTTACTCAAGAGATGGCGTTTTCGCAAAAGACAGACCGTCACGTCGAATAAAATAGAATTTTATACACGCAATGTTTTAATAAAAAAACAAGGTAACAATATTGTTTGTGTATATAAAATGATATAAAAATAAAATTGTATTTTTAAAAATTTTGCTGGAACTTCATTCCAATTGAATTTAAAAACTCTTTTGCCAATGTCAAAGTTGAACTTATTTATTTACTTCATTTAAGCTAGAATTATGATACATGTTTGAATAGGCGATATAGACTATAGAGTAAACACTAAAAATATTGGTTAATGGAGAAATAGCATTTTTTAAAGACCTTTATTACATTTTTATCACAAATATATTTTTAAAGGGTACCAATATTTTGACTGTCACAATGAGTTGTGACAGCTGCGCCCATATTTAAGAAATGTTTTCATTTTAATTAATTCTAATATAATACTAGCTTCTTTTTCTACTCAAAATTAAATTACAAGTTAAGCATTATATAATGTTTCATGATCGATTGAAATATATGTTAAATTTTTTAAAAAAAGCTTCTATTGTGAGTGGGGGTGTATTTATTATTTTTTATCACTTAAAAGAAACAAATAAACGTATTGGAAATATAATAAATACAAACGTGTTAGATGTTGAGAAAAAGTTCACTGCAGAATATATTTATATTGATGATCCTTTGTATGAGGCTGCAATGAAAACACAAAGAGATAAAAAAAGTTTCAATGCATTGGGATTCTCTCGAATATGGAAGAGCTTGAAACATTCATTGGCTTGGAGGCTATTATGGCTCTGTCGCCATGGAAACAAGGAACAAAGAAATGTAGCTTTAGACCAATTAGCTGCTTTTAAAAATAATAAAATCTGGGATTGTTTAAAAATAGCACAAGCCCTAGACAAAAATACTGCTGTTTTACTAGCGCGAACCTTTGCATGTGACCTACGATACTTTTTACCTCCTCCAATACACATTCGAAAAGCAGCCAATACTTCTGAACTTCTATCATATAAATTGCGAGACATGATAAGTCACATTCAAGCATTGAATCCACATAGTTGTATTCAGCACTTTCTTTCGAAATATTTTATAAATATTCAAGATGAGGTGGTTGAAGTGGATAGTGTTCCAGCAAAACCTGATAATATTAATGAGAAACAACTTTGTATTTTATGTCTTGATGCATTACATCATCATCTGTTTTTATTTAATGATAGTACTTTTGATGAAAACTCTTCTGTTGCTGCTTTGAAAGAATTGGGTATTTTTCCAAAATTGGCAGAAATAATGTTGAGATACAGAAACGATACTGAAATTGATTTTGCAGTTCTTAAGGTACTGACAGTTCTTAGTGTGTATCCTAGTCTACTAAAAGATTTTTATGAGAATGGTCTTATAGGAGAGCTTGCTCGACTAATAAAGTCATGTGATATTAGATTGGCGAGTTCCTCAGCTGTTTGCTTAGCAAATTTATCAGGTGAATACCAGTATAAGCCTGGTTTATATTTGCTCCATCCATTATATCGTACTAAAAGTAGTCATACTTGTGATATATTGCTCGTTCATGGTTTGAGAGGAGGTGTTTTTGTTACTTGGAGACAAAGAGATAAGAAATGTGCAGAACCTGTTGGTATTATTGAGGTAACCGTTTCTGATGTTGAATGTGATCTCTGTGAAAAGGACAACAATATATCCAAAACATATTTTGATCCTGAACTGCAACAAGTTCTTGAAGATTTGAAGGAATTGGATGATGAAGCTTTACTGGCAAATTTAGAAGTAGTTTTACATGATATTCCTATATCTGCAAAAAGGGAACCTAACAGTACCAATCAATATACAGCAAATAAAAAACGTCTGGCATTAATACAGGAAGAACAAGATAAATGTAATTATACACATTGTTGGCCTAAAGATTGGTTACCACAAGATTGTGATAGTTTGAGAATACTTGGTTTCAACTATTGGAGTAAACTTTCTGAATGGCTAGAGGGGTGCCCCCTAAAAAATGCAGATATTGGATCTAGAGCTGAAGAACTTGGCTCTGTTTTAATTGATGCTGAAGTTGGTAAAAAAAGTATTGTTTGGTTGGCTCATTCAATGGGTGGTCTCATTGTAAAAAAATTACTGGTAGATGCAGCACAAAAGAATGAACCCGGATTTGGAAATCTATGTCAAAAAACTAAAGCAGTTTTATTTTACAGTACTCCACATAAGGGAAGTGCCTTAGCAACAATGCCTCGAGCTGCAGCAGCAATTCTTTGGCCTTCACAAGATGTTAAACAATTACAAGAAAATTCACCAGTTCTACTCAGTATGCATAATGAGTTTATAAAATTTGCAGATTTGTTCAACTGGGAAACCATTAGTTTTGCAGAAACACAACCAACTTTAGTAACAGCTTTCAAAGTTCCTGTTCATTTTGTAGAATCATTTTCAGCTGATTTAGGTCGTGGTGAATTCTATGAATTGCCTCTTGACCATCTGGCAATATGCAAACCAGCTACGAGGCAATCAATTTTATATACAACAGTGTTAGATGTTTTATTAAGAGTGTCGTCCTGTGAAGTTCAATTAAAACACACCGACTCGCACATTTTAAGACTATTATATACTCTTTGGTCTCTTGTAAAAAGTAAATTTGGTTTGTTAAAAACTAATTTGGAGGATAACCAAGGAAATGGAAATCAACATTGGATTGAAAAAACTTTACTTCATGCATTTACTGATGACGTTATAACATAATTCACAAAGTGTTTTGTACATCATGTTTAGAAGTATTTTTTGTAAAATAAATATCTTTAATTCCATCGAGGCTATAAGAAAATATACTTACTTAATAAAAGTATCGTATAACATATTTCTTTAATTTTACGTGTTTTAAGTAAGATCATATATGTTTTTCATTTCTCTCTTATTAAAGACAAACTTTCTCTTACAGTCGTTAAAAATATTTTTATTGTTAGTGATAATAAACAAACAGGTTCATGCCCCGGTTTTGTTTATTGGTACCGTTCTTAGTTAAATTATTTATTCATATATTGAGAACTACGAAACCAGCAGAAAACATATATAGACATGTCTACGACAGACTTGCCCAACCTTTTTTGCGTGTGTTTAAAAAGCAATAAAAGCGATGATCGTTTTTATAAATAATAACAATACATATACAATATTAATACATACAAATAGATAGAAAGCAAGAAATTAGTAAGTGGCAATACAACATTCAATATAAAGATCCAAAACGTGACATCTAACGTTAAAGTATGATTCTCTTGAAACACTGTCAAGAACTAGTTACAAGATTGTAAGGGATATGTCAAACTTCTTAAAGCAAAAAATAGAGGGCGCAAATACAAAATTTTGTAGTTTCGGTTCGAGTCGAGTACAATATGGGTTTTACTAGCATCATAAAAAAAACTTAAATTGCTATAGTTAAAAAAAGTCTAATCAAATTTTACTTAACTGCTTATAAGAATATATTTTACGATATACCATGAATATTTTTAATTTTTTCTAGTTCTTAGATACTAGATACAAAAGAAAAGTATGGGCAAGAAATATTTGTTTCATATGAAAAAAATAATTTTACAAGAGTTCATTTAGCTTGTAATGGATCTATATATATTATTTGTTCGACTGAAATTTTGCTAGTCAATTTAGAAGTTGATGTTTTCAATCGTTTGAGCTGTAATTTTCTATATACTGATTTAGTTTGAATAGTTTTTTAGTTTGACACGGGAGTCGACACTAGTTATTTTTGAAGTACTCCCATATTACGAAAATCAAATAAAAGAGCTTACTAAAATAGCTTTAGGGCTTGCGGAGATATAACGTAGGGTAGAAAATAAATAAATAACTTGTGGTTATTCATTTTAATTATGAATATTCTTAAATTAAATAAATGAGTAAGTACCACTTTACGGGGGACAGACTTAATACTATAAAATAGTTAATGACGTCTTAAGTTATATAAAAATCTTGTGTTATGAATATATATTTCTAATTAAACAATTACATTTTTACAAAACCTCAAATTCTGCTCAATCTTTAGGGCTGATAGAAATCTATCAGGTATTATAAAATAAAAAGCAAGTATAATTTATTTATTTATGGGAAATGTTTTATGTGTGTCATATATAAGAGTAACATATAAACAAATAAGATAAACCCTTGTTACGTAGTATAACAAATTACATGACTCTCATGAGGAACTGACAGTGGCTCATAATGTACCTACATTAAGTATTTTGAAAAACTTGTTCTATAAATAAGATGATTCTTCTTGGAGGAATCCTTTTTTAAAATCTTTCGAGTGTTTTTAGAATTTGAAGAAGAAGGAATACTTATCCAAAACTTCTTGTTTATTTTTACCATTTATTGAAACCATTTTTGAAACCTTATTATCTCAGCATATGAATTTCTGTTTTACATTTTAATTGCACGCAAATCCATTGGCAAAAAAATATTTCTTCTCCCCACAATGTTAAAATTGGAAGCCTTTTATTTTGTGAAGGATTGTCTATTTATACAAGTACCCTTAATTTTCAAATGAATATAAACTTATTAACTACAAATATATGTGTAAATAACTATTCTTTACAATTACGTAGACAATTTTTAATAAAGGAGATATTTTTACCCATCGGGACCACAAAACGAAAGGTGCGATAAAAATAATTTAAAATGGAAATACGACGGACATAATTATATTTAATTAGAGATAATTAATATATTAATATCAGGACGGCTTGGCGTCACCCGTAATTGTAGTTCAAAAATGAAAATAAAAACAGGAAAAAACAGTGAGACTTTCCTACTCGGACAAGTACCTATCTATGATCCAGTTACAGTCATGTAGGTATTTATACGCTACGAATATTTTAAAGGCAATATAATAAAAATTGAAAACTACTTTTGATAAGCATCCAAATATAATAATTTAATATTGTACATGTGGTTCAGATATTTATACATTTTTATTCGGTAATATACGATTATTTCTAAGTATGTATAGTTTTTTAGATACATTATTACTTTCATTAGTAAAACCCTTGCAAAAAACCTTACTACTAATGATTAAATGCCTGTCGCAAAATAAGAAACTACAACTTGTTTTATACATTTATATAAACACTTGGCTGCATTTTGAGATATTTAAAAAAAATACATTGGATTGTTTTGTTTTAAAGAGCAACATGAATGAGAAATTTTCGTAAGTATTTTTTAAATTTTGTTGAAAGATACATTGGTCTCCAACCGAGTGCCACATCATTAATTAAGTAAAAATGTATTCTTTTGTGACTAACAAGAAATAATATATGTAAAGTCATATATACTTTTAATCAGAGAGACCAAGACATCCAAGTACGGTAGGTTACCCCCAGAAGTGATGTTGGTATGGTTCATTTTCAAACGTAGGAGCTCTATCTTGTGTTGAGGCCTCTTTTAATTAAGCTATTTTGCCTTTTTTAATTACTAGGGTTAGCAATCGTTGAACAGTTCCAGTATACACAAGTGCAGATATCCACTAGGAATGGGGTAATATAAAGTCAAAGTAATATAGCAAATTTGTTTTATTAAAAATTTCATTTTTAAGAAGACCTAAAACTTTCGCGAGACATTTAAATAATACTACGCGAATTTTATTACTCTAAAAACTACATAATCCCGACGTTTAGGGTACTTTTCAGCAACTGTGATCACGGGCAGACGAGATGACGAGAGACGAGATTCTTACTTTTATTTAAGAGTTTTTGGGAAGGTTTCAAATACTTACGAAATTCAGCCAAACATAACCTTTGAGATTATATATTGAGTAAATAAGAAAATGAGTTCAAAAAATGTAAAACAAAATTAAACAAATGCTACAAAACAAATTCAATAGCAAATATGTTATTAAGTCATTTGTATACATTAACTAGCAATATAACTTCTACAGTTAAGTCTTCTAAATCCCTAGTGGATTAGAAGGTAGCGTCAGGCTGTCCGCATTCATGAGACAACGAGGGATCGATACTAACTATAGCTAGCTAGCTAAGGAGCGGTTACCATGGTGATAACGCCTTGATGACCGACTTTCCAGCAACACCAAATTTAGGTGCGTTACATACCTACTTAGTCGGCATGAGTTTCACATAGCAAATTCAGTCGAAAATGGACTGGTGATGTTACTAAGTTAAAAAGTTTAAATATTATAAACAAAAAACTGAATATAGCCTGCTTAGATAGTTTAACATAGTGTATGAACAATATTAAACTACAAACATTTGTTAGCAAAAAACAGATCAAATTGAAATAGGAAACTAAAAATAAAAAAAAGGATTAAATCACCACAAAGCTGTACATTCTATTGATAAAAAATTATCAACTTAATAATTATTTCATAATTTCCAGGTTGTTGCCTTAAGAACAACCTTACTATACATTCAAATAATAGGTTACGTTAGCTATAAACGGACGACTGAAAAAAATATTAAAACAAATCTTACAATTTAAACTTAATATGCGACCTACTCGATGTAAGCTTTTTTAATATTAGTTAAATTAAACATAATACTACGTAATGCTTGTTTACACAGCATTGTATTACTACAATGATTAGCATAATTATAATACTTAATTTATATAATAAATAACATGAGATTTATGGAAGTCTACATTAGTTAAAATATTGGCTTGTGGTGAGAAATAAATTGTAAGAAAGAATGTAATTCCTGAGTGTTGATGTTAATAAATTTACAATATTGTTTAATTCGTAGGTACTTTGGAATGAGCTATATGATAATTTTTATATAGAATAAATGAATATTTATTTACTATACGACAATTATGGTAAGACTAGAGGTACAGTTGGCAAAAAGATTTTACAGCTAACTATTGAATTATAAAGTTCATTATTTGAGGCTTAACATTTTCGGTACGCCAATAGATAAAAAATGTAAAATCATGAATAACACCAGAAACGTTTTGATATTGGGTACTGATGTATTTTTTTAAATATTTTAACAGTAAAAAATTTAAAAACAAGTTCCCTCTATATTAATTTCTCGTTATGGTTGGGTATGTATTAAAATAATGATCTACGTTTGAAACATGTTTGATGTACTACATAAATATCGTCCTGCGATTGAGGGATCAATATATCCCATGATGTATTTGCTTCAGTCATTACAAGTATTAATTATTTACAAAAGACTTCATCCGGCATAAAATAAGTTCTTTATAATGACATCTAGCGTACTGTTTTCTCAATACGAAACTTTCGGTACTAACCTAGAAACAAAGATATGTATGTGAAACTAATAAACCATAATATTTTTATTTTGTCAGTCGAAAAAAAATGATCGGCTTGTTTAATATTGCGAATAAAAATAACTACTTGGTTTATTAAACTTTCATGGTCCCAAAAGTTTACATACTTTTATACAATTACAAACAATATATTTAAAGGTTTTTTGACTTAAAGCAGATGTTACTCGATAAAAGTAGATTAAACCCAAGATGGTTAATTAATTAAAGTCGTTATGACCTTTAAAAACTAACAGGCACTGCAAGTAAATTTTACATCTCATAGTCAACACAAGAATAATTCGGAACTGTTACGTTTCTTCTGAAATATATGATAATAGTATTTTTATGAAAGAATTAACTCGGTGGATTCAATAAACTTGTAAATTATATTAAGTATTGAAAAGGTACCTGCAGGGTTCCACTTTTCCAGGTTTACCACTTTTTAATGCTAAAAACTCTTCACATGTGGTGACATAAGTACAATAATGTTAGTTTAATAATTATAAAATAAATAGGTAGCTTCACTGAAATATACTTTTTATATAGTGATTTAACATTTGTTGGCAATTCTTATTCCGGTCATATCTGTCATCACGATAGAGAAGAATAGTTTATAAAGAATTTATAATTATGGTTTTATGTTATTATTGAAAAATAGGCCATATATTGATGTATGGTTTTAAAATCCCTATTTGTATTAAGGTTATAATGGAACTTGCGACTTTTTTTCTTAATGTATTCTGGAATGGTGTGTGGTTTTTAATTATTTTATTCTTTATATAATTTTAAATATAGGTATTTATACGGATTCTTATCCTTTAATATTATAAGAGCTGCATAACTGATTTTTGAGAATAAATTGAGGCATCTTTGAATTGGGTCATCGATCCGTATTTCACGCGCGGTATCTAGGATGACACGAAAATTTAAGGAACGTTGAATGTGTTTATTTCAACAGTATTATTTGGATCTACCTAAGTTAATTATGTGCCTTAGATAAGCCATGAAATGTTATAAAATATATTTATCACTAGGAAAATAATAATATTTATCTTCTTATGATTGTATTGACACTAACCAAACCTGCAATATTGTAAGAATATTCTACAATTTTACATAAAAGTTATTACGTAGTGTTGGCTACATGAAAGAATACAAAATTCTGTAGAAAGAAAATCATGCTATAACGAATTATTCATGCTGAGAAACCATACAGTGAAATTACCTACACTGTGATACTAATATAACCTTCATTGGATAAAGAGAATTGACAGTAAAAATTACGTCTATTCCTGCACATTTTCTTTATTAAATCTGCCTTTAAAAGTATTTTGTTTACCTATTACTATATCCAGTATTTAACACGTTATGAAAATGAATACACAAATTAGAGAAATTCTACGTTATGAATGATTATTCATACGCAATTCGGTATTTCTTATTATAAATAATAATTAAGTAACGAAAACAAACACTTACAAAACAAACGCCCAACTTTTTAACTACTAAATACTATACAAATGTCATATAATAGTTTTTTCATCGAAGCTGATTACGTTCAAGCCACATGGCACACATCTACGGGGTGACGTAATAAGCTGATGTCATCACGCAACGCGCCTCGTGCCTCAGCACCTTGATCCACACTAACTCATTAAAATTATTCTAAACAACAGTTTGCACGTTTGCACATTGAATGATTATATAATAATAAAATGTAGAAGTAAGTCTGTCGAGATAGATTTTCTTTATTGTCTTTATTTTTCGAGTCCAGTTTTAAGGTTAAATTTACTGTTATTTTAATAAATTTTACATACCACACCATTGATACTATTACACAGTTAGGTTAACTTTAAAGTTTACATAGGAACATTTCCAAATAGGAGAAAAAACGACAAATTTGTTTTTTGTTATTCAACTCATGCGAAGGACGAAAGCTGTGTATTGATCCCAAAATCATTATGACCTACTTTCAGTTGACACGTTTGTAATAGGAGTCTTTCCAGGGCTGAAACAATAAATTTGAAACATTTTACATATTACTTATAATAATAATAGTTATAACATTGATGAAAAGAATGTTTAACATATATAGCATTTCCTTTATGAAAACATAATTTTCCTCCTAAGAAGGATATTTATGTAAATAAAGAGATTTAAATGTTAGCTAAAGATAAATTTATATAAATAATAAGAAAACAATGGGCTTGAATGCTAAAACACATGTATTTATGTATGTTACAAGCATAACAAAATTCACTCATCGCTGGCAGTATTAAATAATGATACGGAAACTTTTCAGTGTAATCACTGAATTATGAGAAGTTTTAAACGAGAAGGAAGGTTCAAATTGAAAGAAAACAGTGAAAAGTTTTCTTTTAAACGTCTATTATATTTACAATAATGTTTCGGTTGTTTATAGGATTTCGCAAGCTCTATATTATTACTGACCCTCCTAGGGATACGCATATATACCAAAGTAGATTTTCAGCCTGGAACCCAAGTCCTTGATCCTTAAATTTGGGATGATCGGATTTCCACCTTTCCAATTCTTATTATACTTAGATATTGACACCTATTTTTTCTAGAAAGCTGTCCGTTTTCACATTCACACGATTAATTATGGGGTTGAATAAAAATTTTGTTCATCATAAAATGAAAACCGTGTATGGAGAAGTGTCCCGACGATAGTAAGCTATTCAACTGTTGATTTTTAGCATACAGCTGAACAAAATAATAAAACTTTCCAAGCATCTCTAGCGTTTTATTAACTGGAGCACAAAAATCATCACTTTATCCCTATAAAAAAAGTCTTTGAAATACAAGCTCTTAGGAATTTAACCTTATATTTTGTTAAACTCTGACTTCTTTAACGTATTAAACATATTAAATATTACCCAAAATGTCACCCGTCAGGTGTTACCTTAACCACTCTGTAAACCATTTCAACGATACTATATCAGCTGCAATAAAGTAATTAGATTAAAATATTACTTCCTGTTAACCTGCGCACTTTTCTCTCTCTCAACAAAGCAGACTGCTTTCAGCAATTTCGGTTTTCTTTTCCCCAAAACCAACACAATTTTATTCACAATATGCTATTTCCAAAAAAGATTGCCAACTTTATATCTCCACAAAACAACATAAAAAAATCTATTTTCACATGATTTAAAAATTATTCAGTCTTTGATATTTAATAGGTTGTTAAACATCTCTCTTCCGCTTTTTGTCTTTTGAAATTCGCGGCAATATTCAAAGCGCTACAGAGCTCATATCTGTCAATACTATACATCATTTGACAGGCCTTGACATAACCTATACAATGGCGCTATGCATGAATAGTTTGGATATTGCGTTCAAGAGTTATAGACTATCTTCTCGTGAATATTATCTGATTAAACGTATACATATTGATTTCTTTGTTACAGAAATGTAGCTCAGCTCAGTTATTTCATATTTAACATACTACACAACTATACGTTGAGTCAGAATACGCAAACATTATATTTTGATGACAAATTTGGAACCGTCATATACGAATTCATCATAAATACTGCAAGTTATATTTTGCAATAGCAAAATCTTTTGAGTAGATTTTCTTCGAATTATTTTCCTTGCTGCTTTGTCTTTTTGTGCGGATACTACGTTGATGGTCAGGTCTTTTTCTTAGGTAATATGAATGTTGAAGAACGGGTGGTGCTAAAAATTCGTAAACAGAGCAACCGCAATTTTGACCACTGATCTGAAAAAGAAAGCAAGTGCCCGCTGATTTCAGAAGTCTCAAGACTGGGCTTCGTGAGACACAAGACCTATGTCCAATATTGGTGATGAGAATCATGATACATACATTTTATTCAATTCTTATTACTGATGGAACATAACAAAAATATTTTTTATAACGAGTCATAAATTCATACTGCTTAGATACGTCAATGTTTTCAAAAGAATGAAAGTCATAAAAACTTAGGAACATAATATGTTTCTTACTCGTATCTTTGGATTTCATTATTTTGTAGACTTAATTTTGGAAACAGACTTATTCTCCAAAATTAAATCCAATTTTCAGTACCCTTTGATAAAGCTGTAAGAGGAAGTATATGACAACAAGAAAATCAAAGCCCCTCTCCATATACATACTTACTGTCATGATACATGTATATTTGTTTAACTCTGTCTGTTTGGAATAATAGTTTAATTTAATAGAAAGAAATATTTTAAAGACATGTAACATATAGTATCGATAACAATTTTATTTATCTAACTGGGCAATGCTGGCAAATGGTCCTGCAGTTTTATCAACGAGGAAGATAAAAACATTGTTAAAAAACAAAAATAATTGGCAATAAGTAGGATTGTATAAAGATATAAAAATGTATTGCTAAAGAAGATATTGAATTATTTAAGAGATATCAGATTTTTTACTGATAGACTCTATAATTATTTATATAGAGTAGTTGGCAACACAGAGAGCCAACAACTATAATGACCTTATTTATTGAACCAAATAGTTTAAAATTATTTAATTTTATCGTCTTTGATTAAAGCATAAGGTAGGCATTTCTTTAAATTATTTAATTGTAAGATTGATATTCTTTTCAAAAAGCATTCATATAATGTAGTACAATACATACTAAACAAAAGACAAGAGGAGTTATAAGTCCGTTGTCGATTTATGAAATTAATTAAGTATCTATATTTGGTTAAGGTTATAAATTCCTAAACCGCTACACATTATCGTACGTTAATTCAAACAGGAATTTGATTACAGCAAATAGTTTTCAAAACTATTTAGTATGATTAAATTCCGGTTAAACTATTAGATCCAAAACTATGACCACTCACATTATCAGAGGTTTCTATTGATTAAATTATATAACATGTAGTTACGTAACTAAATAATAATGTTCCTAGCAGATACAACCAGAAATCTGGAGCATTTCAATCATGTCCAATTTAGCGTTTAACCTGCACTAAACTAGTTAACTACACATAACTCGACTATTACAAATGAATGAAAACCTTAGACGAAAGGAATAACTATTATTATTTGAATGAGCACAGCTTTCCACGGAATTCGACATATATTTAGACGGAAACCAGGAATTTAGCCAAATATTGATCAGAGTCTTGGTCAGCAATATATAAAACCATTGTATAAAAATATTTAACTATTAACGTTCTAGAGTGCTACTTATAACGAATAAGGATTTATAATTAGTAATTAATTAAATGTTTTAGTTACCAATATAAGTTTTTCGAACTTGTTTAGGTACTAATCTGCTATATGTCATTTTATACGAACAAATGTAATTTATATCAGTTGCAGATTTTTTAAGTGCTGTTATGATTGTTTTACAAGCTGGCATACCCTTGACCTAGATACAATTTCAAAAGTAGTAATAATAGGTCTACGACTACTTAAAAATTGAGAAATGACTAATGATTTTCAATAGACCCTTTATTGATAGTATATATACATAAATACATAACATGTACAGAAATAAAGGGTCTACCCAAAATGTATGATAGTTGGGTCAAACAGTTATGACTTTTTTATTCAAGTTAGTTTAAAATTCAACCAAATTTTCTTTATATTTACTTATTCAAACTTTCAAGTGCGCCTTAAAAAATCCTTATATGTTGGTAAACCTAACTTTCTATAATTGAAAATGTGCAAAATATCTATGAATTCGTTGTGCCTTTTTGCTAATTAAAGGTAAACTGTTTACCCACATTGGAGATATGCCAATGTAGTAGATACCGATATTCGTCATATAAAGTGTTCACATATGTGAAAAATAAAAAAAGTGTTCCGTTATAAGGAACATCTAACCATAACCGACTTGATCTAATTTGTGACGCATCTTACAAACTTTATCTGTTTTAAGTATATCGATTACATTTTGCAAGACTTGATAAAATATATAATATGGATAAGATAATATCGTATATACTGAGCGTTGTCTATACACACAATTATATATAGGTACTATCACCTATTCAACAAGGGAACACCAGTTATTACAATACTCCAAGAAGTACAAGCTACATCTGTCTTGTTATTAAGAAATAATATTAATCTTATTTACAATGAATAAAAAAAAAACATTTTAATCAAAACAAAAATACCAGAAAGATATTAAATTTGCTTGTTTTACAAATTTCTATTTAAAATAATTATGACAAAAAGGTTACTAATAAATCTCATATACGTACATATATATTATATTATACTTATAACAGCACTGCTAAATTGCTTTATTACATTGTAGTGGACAAGTTCAGGCCCTGAATAAACTATGTAACCTTTATCTAAACGCTCACCCGTCCAACAAAACAATAAAAAATAAAAAAAATGTTAATCAAAAAGAACTCAATTTCGTATGGTTTTAATGTGCTGATAAAAAATATCATTTTTTTTTATAAAAAAAAAATTAAATAATGTGATAGGTGTTTATCTTCATGATGCATGGTAATAGAATGTAATGAAATGAGTTTTATTAACTATACGTAAAAATATTCTTATAACTATTATGGACTGGGAAGCATTTTTTAAATAATAAAAAAATACTAATGATCATGTGAGGCGAACTAGAATTACGAGCATGCTTACTGTTGGTGGGCGAGCGACAAGGTCAATACGTACTTCGCTTGAGCTATGACGACACAACAACCTCGAACCTAACAAATAATAATATGCCTGGCGTGAGTTAGGCTTCACATCTAACTACGCCTGCCAATAGCAACAAGACGGCCATACGAACAATTAACAGCCCTTAAAAATGATATTATTTTTTGTGTATAGTAAATAATAAGTAATTTCAAATTAAGTGTATTCTTTTAACAATTACATTCATGTATTTGGGCCAGTTTGTTGTTGTCTAATTACTAATACACCATAAATAGACAATGAATGAGAGGACTTCTTATTAATGCTTTTAAGAAAAATCATTTATCAATTTCAATTATCAATTTCAGTAACAGCAAAAGTAAACAATCTCAATAAATCATTACATTGTTTACTATATAGAAATTTAGAAGATTGTATCAGATATTGTTTTTATGAATATTTTATCGTTGTTGTAACAACTACCGAATCCATCTTTATGACTCGTTCAGTACTGTTGAAGGTCACAGTTCCTTTGTACACCAGGCTTCAAGGAATATTGAACTCTATAACCTAAAAAATAGGGATTTTGCAGTAAAATTAAATATGAATACAAGATAAATACTTAGAGGTCTTCAAGGCTAGTAAACTTGTGTGGAAGTTAAAACTTGGTCAAGGTTTTGTTTCGTTGTGACATATGAATAGAACACTGAAGTAGAATCTTGTATTATATTTTGTATGTACTTTACTAAAACTGGGTCGAATAGCTAATGAGCAATGTACCATTTGATTTCCTTGTTAAGTTTTAACTACTTATATTCATTTATCACATTTTTTTCAATTCTCTTTTTCTTATTTAAAGTGATTTGTATAAAACAACAGAGGTGGATATAAATTACAATGTTCCTTTGAACTTAGAAAATTGATTTTTTTAATAAACAGAACCTTTGTTCCGTAAAAATGCAGGACAGTATTAGCTTTACATATATTAATTTATATTTAGTAAGATCGTGAAATTTCGTTAAAGGTACGATACGCCTAAGGCAGATATAATTCGTACAAAATCAAACTTTTTAACTTTTTAATTCGTTAAAATATTCTTATAATAAAATGATTATAAGAGGGTGACAAACTATTCAACAAAATATAAATGATGTGATAAGACTTTGTCGAGTATTCATTGAAATAAAACGCTTCTTTTATATTACTTTTATTAAAAAAAAATGAATTAAAACCAATGTTCTCGTCGATATTCTAATAAGTTTCTGAAATGTTTTACGATTCAATAGCTTCATCAATTATTCATAAAAATACAAAGATCTCTTCTCCATACTCACATTCTCTTCCTCCTTTACATTATTATCTTGTTCCATCCAGTAACTGTCTATCAAATGGCACTATAAGTGACCATTCTCTTCGTTCTTATTGAAAACTACTTATTATATATATGAATCCGTTTTTGCTTAACTTCTTTATTGCCTCTCACCACTGGTATTCATAGCCCCCTGCTGTCGATTGAGATTAATCCATTACAATAAAAAAAAACTCATTTCTTTTCTTCTTAGGTATTCTCCCTTGTATTTCAAGTTGTAGTCATCATTCATAAACATTTTACTTCATTACTTACAAATGCTATATTGCTTATTATAAGTTTCTTAGTTGTCTTATCTAGAGCATAGAAGTGGATATGTTTTATAATGATATAATATTTTAATCGTTATTGCCAATATTTACATTAACATATGTATCATCATCATCGCAGGAGTCTTTGCAAACTCGTCGTCGACATCACGTATCAATGATCCGTATTCTTGATAACTTTCTTGGGAAGATAGTTGCAGTGGTTTCCCCTTGACTTCTGCACCAATATTTTTTGGCGCTATTTAGATTAGCTTAGCATTTTTAGCTGAAATTAGTGATGAAGGTGTCATTTAGCTGACAGTTAAATTACCAGCAACTAAGTAAACTTTGTATTCTGAAAGAACCAAAGCGGTAAATTAGCTATCTAGAGCAAGTTCTAACCGCTCCCAACGCTAGGCTAGTCCAAGTGCAACCAGAGGTAACCGGATAGCAGTTAGATTTCTTATTTTTTGAAAAATAAAAAAAAATGTCATTACAAGTTACGATGATTAGGCAATGACGGTAAAATGGGTAAATTTTCAAAAAAATATTCACTTAAGTTGGCGTAGAAATCGTGTAGAAGATATTGAGTGCAAGATATATTTATGTATACTTATACATATATCAGTATAATTCAAGAAACATAT
>DVQP01000640.1:0-20617 GCA_018231745.1 Danaus eresimus
TGAAAAAAAAGAGTCGAAATGGTATATATATTTAGTTATATATATTTAGTAATGACCTTTTTTGCTCATTAAAAAGGACTTTGTACAATGTAAATACTCCATAGATAGTAATTGGCTACGTGCCAAATCTAATTTAATATTTCATAACTATTACTTCTCTTAGTAATCAAATATTTATTCTCAACGACTTTACTCTGCTGTTTCCATCATACATATTATACTCTTTGTATATCATATTTTTGCAAGCTGCGTTCAATACCTTGTTTCAATTGCTTTTTAATTACTATGTAATTTCGCGATACACTAGTTCGAAAACCATCTGAATATGCTATGTTTAGTAAAATTGGTAAGTGATTGTCTAGATTAATATGCAGTACCCGCAGTGAACATGGTAGTGAATATTGTCACTTGTGGGAATGAAAATTCGAGTAAATCTATTTTTGCAATCAAGTTACATTGCTTACCATCTCTTTATTAATAGCTAAACGTATTAAAGCTAGAGAAAGTAAAAGCATCTGGAACAGGAGTTGCTGGACAGTAGATATAGAAGCTTGTGACATATGTATGTAGGTTTAATAAGTAGGTTTGTTTAGTACGACTGGCATTAATAGAATGTCGTAAAAAATATTTTCATAACATTCGTGGACTTGCCATAACATTCTGTAGACACTTAATTTAAATTTGGTTATAAATACGGATTTATGAGGAAAAAATATACTAGATATGATAAATATGCAACAGGTTTAATACATTTTCTTTCATCACTTGTAAACTCATATATGTTGTTGCTATGCCTAAAGTAGTAGTAATATTTAATTTTCAATTTATAATGAAAATAATGTTTATTATTTTTATTTTTTTGTGTGATGAAGTGTTTGATGTTAGAATTATTCGTATGTAAGACATATATGTATAATAGACCCATGTATAATATATAGTTTCAAATCCTTGAAACATCTATTACAGGTGGGTCAATAATGATTAGAAGTATATCTTGTAGATAGAAAAGTAGAAGTAGAAAACATACACCGCGTGCCTTTTCATGGCATTATTGCGGATACTTGCACGTTGATAAACTTGGCTATTGCTTACCGAGACGACAATATTTTGTGTATATTAAATGATTAACACTACTACAGCAAAATTTAATGTTTTTTAACGTGTTTTGTAATGATTCACATTTTAGAAACTTAAAGAATTGTTTAGATGGCAATAGACTACGGAATTTATAACTTAACTCATATGTGTAAAGTCGTTGAGAATATCTATAATACATAATATATGTAGGTTAAAAAAAGAAAAAGTCAAAAAAAAAGAAACTTAGTGTATATAATAATAGGATAGAAATATCAGTGAGTTCTGCTTTAAGTTGGATTATTTAAATTTCTAAGACGGTTATTATTTCGTATAGTTTATTTTAATGCTCTATTAGTTAGTAAATTAAACTTTAAGTACAGTTTAGGTTTAAAAGAATAATTACTTCCTCGCCAAAGACGCGGGTGATACGTATTTGTATAATTATTTATGGGGAACATGACATGGGTCACTTTTAATTTTCTGTTCTTGATATTTTTTTTGAGAATTATTTTTTATTTACATTAAGATTACATATTATGCATATCTGAAGAAGTTTTTGTTTTTATAGATCACATAATTGAATTTGTTAGATTAGTATTTTGTAATTTTAATAATTACCATAGATTTTTAATCATATCAAACTTTTGCTAATATTAAATCTATGTCCTAAGTTATGTATATATAATAAAATATTTCTGCTTATAATGTCGGTAATGGTGCTATAATTGTATTTATTTAATGCAACGCTTCACTCATATTCCGTATTAATTTTGCGTGTATTTATGCTTCTCTTATTCCCGTATGGTGTCCGGGATAAAAATGGAATAGAATAGCACCAACGTAATTCTCCGGGCGTGTCGTAAAAGGCGACTAAGGAGTTTAGTTTGTACGTTTATGGTGTATTATTAAAAATATTCTATATCTGATTGGTTCTTTAATAACAAGAATTTTTTACACAAATTCATTCGTGTGATCAATGTTCAAAATAATTATTTTGTTGCTTTCGCTTTTTATTAATAACTAAACAAGATATTTTCATTATTTTATGTTCTTTATTATAAACCTCTATATTGACAATATTTACGCTTATAGTTTAAAATAATATATATATATATATTTGAATTTTATATTAAGAATATCTTCTATTCCATGATCCCCGTATTTATGAATTGTTTAGTACAAAATAGTTAAAAAAAACAACAACGTTCCAGCCAACCGAATTAAGTATTATTTGTTTTTAATAACAAAAATATATGTTCAGGGCTTAAATATACATATATATTATATGACTTACGAATTTACACATATGTTATCAATAAAAAAGTTTGACTACTTGATTAAATTAAATACAATTAAGTATTATTTATTATAATGACAATATGAGCTTTATTAATTAATTTATTATTTTCTTTAATTAAATTTTTCTTTGATTCCATGTAACATAATCAGTATAAAACATAAGCTATTTAATAAACTATTAATACATACATATGAATATATTGTAATAAATGCATTCATAGAAATAAACACTGTAAGATGAACACCAAAACAATTAGATTATAAATTTAACAGTTCCAAGAAAAAATTATCAGAGAGAACTATAAAAGGAATGCAACTGTCGACATTTTGACTGAAAACCAATATGGCTCAAGTAAATGGTGGATTAAGTTTTGAGGCAAAATATCGATCTATTAGACTCTTGTATAGTCTGTCGATGCAAATTGAGAAAAGATTTATAGCACAAAGTTCTAGAATGCTTTCAAATAAAAAAAATCAAACAACTAAAAAGATACTTGAAAGTTCCATATTATTGGCGAAATTTTATGACAACTACTCCATGATTGTAATCATTTGGAAGCAGATATTATATGTTTTTCTCAATTTGTATGGTATATTTTAGGATATATTTTCAATTATAATGTAATCATAGTGGTAACATGTATATCTGATGGCAAACACAATTAAGTGTCTTAAAATTTGTTTTATAGAAAACCAACATTGTACTTAGATCAATATAATAATTTACATTTATGCAGAGATATATAAATGATGTATAGGGTAACAGTAGATAGCGGTGACAGAGATGTATGTCTTGATATTTAATAACTTGACTTTGATGTTTTTAAACTATCCAAAATAGAAAACCCACCACGTATTTTTTCCCAACTTAATTACAACTTTTTTGAAGAGCCCCTAGATTTATAGTTATTGTGAATTAACAGCTCCCTATAGCTCCTTTAAGAATATGATATAAGAATGTCTGACTATGAATGAATGAATATGATATAAGAATGTCTGAATATTCGAGTTTGTATAAAGTTGTTTGTATTCGTAAAAACGGTATAACATATTATCATTAACATACATCCTCACATCATTATTATGGTAAGTTAAAAGAATATTATGAAACTTAAATATGTATTTACTTAAAACACTTTAGATGATAAAATCAACAAATTTATTATATTATATCACTTATATTGTAAGTCACTTTCAATCACCATCATAAGTCTGCTCTAATTGTAATTAACATCACACTCGACGAGTAACTGTAAATAAATTTAATTGAGTGTGATGGTCTACATATCCTAATAAATGGACTATCATTTTAAAGAATATCACTATGTATAATTAGTTTTAGTCAAAGTATTTTAGAAACTAAGAGAAATGAGTATTTATTAGGCTATAGGTATAATGTAGGATAGTTTTTTGATTTTGTTTTTGGGACGTCCATAAATTGGACGTTTCACACGATATTCTGTTTCGATTCAAAACAAAATGCACCTATCAAAGTACACAAACAATGTATAAAGAACTTGCGTGTTGGTAAATTATATGTCCATTGGTACTTAATGTTCGATGTTTGTGGTAGGTTGTAATTTAAATTACATTATTTTCAGAATTTTTCTCAAACCTGTAGGATCTGTATATAGTCCAGCAAATTTAGACATGAATTTCTAAATTCGAATCAATAGTGAGATCTAAGATTTTGGGGAGTCATTTAAATAAAGCTTATATATTTGGAATTAACTACGAGATATTTTATTACTTTAAAACTACCAGTTTTTAAAGTAATAAAAATCACGTAGTAAATCTGAAAATATATTAGTTTTATTTGAATCAATAGATTTTTGTGAAAGCTGATATAATAAATGAGTATTATAAACAGGATAGGAAAGTTCGTCATCAGTTTCAAAGCTATTAATTTTTAAAATTCAGAGAAAGGAAGATGTATGACGTAATAAAAAGTAAATCACAATATTATCTTTTTTTCTTACCGTGATACAAATCTTCACTTTTCTTAACTTTCTCTAGATTTTTCTAATTGTTTTAAATAATAGACTTCATAATTTCTTGGACGACAAAGCACGGCTATTCAATTTTCCGACATCCTAAGGTATAGAAAAAACCTTCTATTAAAGGCCTCCTAACACTATAATGTCGGTAATTCATAATTAGCACTGTGTTTTATATGTACATACTTGTATTTAAAGCGAACAAAAAAAGCAGTTTATGACGTAATATTGCTGTTTTGGTGAGTCAAATAGGGAACTGATGACTAATTTGGCAAACAATTATAACAAACATTAATATGATCTATTTCTGATATTTGTATTTGTGACGTGATTTTAATAACTTGTTCTACATTTCCTGGACTATTTTAATGTTTTGCTAAGAATATTTGATTGTGCTTTTAACTTCCTAAAACTTCGAAGTATCAACTCTATATCTGTGTTTCCCTTATTATGTAGTTTTAATGTGTGTTGTATGTAGTACTTGTATGGTTTAAAATCGAAATCACATTAAAAATTGTAATTTTTGAGAGACAAAGCGTTTGTGATGGAAAAGTTAAAATTAAGATTTGACTGAATTTTATATCTGATAGATGTATCGAAAAGAAGAAGGTACTCCTTTTAATAAAATAATGGAGTAAAGGTTAGTTCGTAAGATGTGATTGAGGTTGAAACATCAATATATGTATTTACTTATTGTACATTGTGGGTACTTGTATTATTAAAGACTAAAATTTTCTTAAAACTCTGTTATGAATGTGGAGTGTAAAACAAAAAATATCGTTTATATAACACTCATCGAATTGAATGCTATTAAAAAAGTGTTTATAACGATAAATGTACCAAATATTTCGAGTAATAAACGCTTTCACATAAAACGAATTCTTCAGAGTGCTTAGTTTGTGATAGAAAGGATATTGAAAATTTATAATTTAACCACAGAATGTAAGTTAAAAAGTATAAAAAAATTAATATCTTTCATTAAAAACAAATTAATAAAACTGGAACACATATAGAACCTAGTCAATCACATCCCCTGTAACAGCTTTTACGCTCCTACATCTACTTAAGTCTAAGATTGTGTATTCTGTATTGATGTTACTGTCTCGTGTATCAACCTAAGTAATTAAACTTTTATATCTTAGCAGTCTCAAAAGACTATAACTGTGTTTTATATTAGATCGAACTGACATTTTCATAATTTAATTCGAAATCGAAAGTTTTATCGTTATTTTAATAAAGTTTACATTATAATTCTTCCGTCAACTGCTTTGTTACATTTTGTGAATGACTTGTTTGTTTAAACTAAATACAAAAGTTATACCTACAACTCAAATTATACTTCCATATTATTTCAAATACATTTTACTTTTAAAATAACGATAAAATATCGTAGTGTCAGTTGATTTTCACTTAAGTAATAAGTTATACGTTGAATGTACTAGCATATATGCTATGTAACCCATAGGTTAGAATGTCAAACTTTGTATTTAGAGCTATCTATACTATCTGTAAACCATTTAGTTATTCAAAGCCAGTCCTTATTTTATTAATATAAATATAATGAGTTGCAATCGAACACTTTAATACATTAAGGTTTGTGTCTACACTAATAATATCAACCCGTTATCCATCTATGTAATATTAAGTGTACCTACAAAGAATAGGTTTACAAAATATTTTTGTTTTGTATCTTATTTTAAATATCCATTTCTCAATCTTAATTAGTTGGAAGGTGAAAAGTCTGAGGTATAGATCGGTAAGGCGAAATAAAGTGTATGGTTAAAAAGTAAGTAAGATTGAATCTGAAAATTTCATTTAAGTTTTATTTTTATGAAAATTTTATTATACTTGTAGTTCCGAAACTTGTATCACTTTTGTATTAGGATAAAATCCAATTAAATAAATGTTTATTCGGCAATTAGCTGTTTTATTTAACCCCTTTCCCTGATTATAAGAATGATAAAATGTTAAATTCACTTAAAAACTTTAGTTTACATAATTTATATGTTACCTTTAGTATACAACTACATACATAGAAAAACTTGAAATTACAACCTTCACAAAATATTTAATAAAGAAAATCACAAAAGCCAAAATTGGATATTTTTTATGTAAGTCCAAAAACAAAGTATGATGTAATGAAATATTAATTCAAAATTTATTTTTACTTATGCAAATATTTTAATGGTTTAACTGAAAAGGAAAATAATTTTCTGTCAAAGTTACTTAAAAAGTCAAATGTTTCGAGAAAAATATAGTTTTACTCTTGCTTATTAAAGCTGGAAGTTGTATCTTTGTTTTCACAATTTTATTGCTATATTACATGTCTCGGTGGTATTAGGTCATTGCAGAAAATTTTTGGTTTACTTGTCATCAGTAAAATAAAAAACACCATACATGAAAGAGTATATGAATGCATTTGATTTTTTAAGTTAATATTTGAATCTCCTCAAATAATTAAAATAATATTAGACAACTATATTAATGGGTGAACTAGATCTATAAGAGTGTTTAAGAAAAATCCCCTGACCTACCTGCTTAAAATATTTATAATCAATGGATACTTTTAATGAATTTTGTAACGCGTATCCTCATCTAGGAGGATGTTATCCTTAAGAGGAAATGACTTAGGAAATTGAAATAAGGTCTCTTCTTTCTCTGATGAAACAAAACGAAGAATATCGTGCGGACTTATAAAGTTCTGCTAGGTATGTCCAATTGTTTCTTCTTAAGTCCTTCCACCTTCCTCATTTAATTAAAGTATGACAATAAACCAACGTAAAGTTTTTGCTGTGAAGAGAAAGAAAAGTTTAATTGTTTTGTTCAGTATAAGTTGTCTATTAATAGTTTGTCCGAATATTTCTATTACACTTCCAGCATTTTTCAGAAAGTATATTTATATATCACGATATTTTTATTTAGCATAGTGTTTATAATTATAAACGGTGTAATGTGATATTATTAGATGCAGTTATTATTTATATATTTAATTGCCAAAAGAAGAAATAGTTACATTGTTATAAAAGAAATATCATGTAGTTAAAGAGAAGTACAAAGATAAATATATATAAGCATAGAAACAAAATTATAATTACAGAAATTTAGATATTATATACAAAGTGCATTCTTTACTATTTGAATTTGTTTTAGCTGGGACAGAGAGTCGACAAGGTTTTATATGACGATCAAAAGGCGAGGAGCATGTAGTTAAACTTATATTAATGGCTATTTAGTATTTTTGAGAGCTTCTATTGCGTAATGTGTTCATTCTTAAGTGAAACGATGTTCGTCGCAAAATACTAGTTTTATATTCTATGAAAGGCGGGATAGACAGTGGCAGTTCTTAGCTTATATTTATTTCGATTATTACTATATATATATTATGCAGTCTTACATTTCAGACATGACATTAAATTAAACAAGAGTATTAGCATATTGAAGTTGGCGGGCCTTGAGTGAAAAGGAAATCGTAAATTGATTCGATACATATGACGTGTATAAGATCCGTATTACCATAAAGAGGGACCTACGATATTAAAACAGCGTGATTTCTCTTCGAAAATATAAAAGAAAGCTTATGTGATAACACAATATACGAGAAGAGTATAAGATGTTCCTTACTATTTTGCTTTAAGAAATATTTAACAGATGTGTATAGATGAATATTCTTAAAGAAATATTAATCCTCAAAAATATATCTAAGAAAAGAATATGTAAATAAAACAAACAATTAACTTTACATTCTCTCATCTATAGAATAAATATATTTAAATTATTAACAAAGCTTTTTTGCATGAACAAGAATGAAGTCGCAAAAGTGAAATAATTCGATTTAAACATTCTTACAATAAAACTAATAAATTTGCATTGTGTTATCTTTTGAAATAAATATTTATATTTCAATGAAAATAAACATGAAAAATTTAAAGATAAGTTTTCCTTTTATGTGTAGTGAAGAATAAACGGTATAATAGACGTCTTTCAACATTTCTGCTTAAATTTTGATACTTTTATGATTTATATTTGTTATTATACTCTAAGTCCCCGTGGTCGCCTTTGATCTGCTAAGCCCTGACGTATACACACACTAAGCGCATTAGCATCGTGATGGAAGATACTTATAAAGCTCCTTCAACTTTCGCGAGTCAAGGATGTTTGTATAGGCCTCTTGGACACCACGTTTTGACGAAATGTTTTAATGTACGAAAAAATATTAGTATTTTTTATCTGTCTCTCTTAAATACTTTTATAAAATATATTTTATTCAATATTTTTTTATTTGATTTTCATTAAATATTAATACCCAAAAATTTGTATCTGTAGACTTAAAAGTTATAGTTAAAAATAACAGATCAATAGTTTTGTATAAAATTTGAAACTAAAACCAATCCAAGTATCATCTTCAATCAAATAAAGTCTAGAATATATCGCCCCTGGGAATAGAATGTCTATTTGTTTCATTCAAGAACGAAGAAATGAATTGACATGAAGTTGACTTTGATTGAAGGCAAGTTAGAAATAAAAATATGAAGAAAACAGATCGTTTGATATTAATAGTATGAAAGCTTAGTCGCTCGACTTTCCAAAAAGCAATATCCCCAAAATTTTATAAATTATTACATTTAAGAAGATATCATTATAAGGTCTATACAAGTGACATTTTACTTTTGCAATTTGTAAACTTAAGAGTAAAAAAAATATTATTACAGCAGGAATTGACAGTCGCAGAATATACTGTGCACGTCTTTGCGCGGATGAAGGCCACATTTAAAACAACCAACCAACCTACAGGAATCGCGTTCACAGTTCCATTTAGTGCCAAAAAAAAAGGAATTTTAAGAAATTATAATCCTTAACATTATTTCTGTTTCATGGTATGTTCATAATGTGTTCTTATGTATAATTTGTATCACATTGTGGTATCTTCAGGAAAACTTAATTCTGTTTGCGGAATGTATGTTAATTGTACGAAATATCAACACCGTCTTGGATATGTCCCAGACAGTAATACTATTGTACATTGTGTCACACAACATTTGTTTGAATAATAATAATTTAATAAATAAAATCTCTCCAATAAGTTATAAAGTATAATAAGAATACAAAAATAATTAACTCACTTTTAATAATAACTTGAACTTTCAGATTTATTTTTATAGCATAAAACATTTCCATTATTTTCAAACCGACGCCTAAACTATCTTAATTTATCAATCCAGAAAAGGATCTGGAAGATAAAAGACTGACCTTGAATTTCGGGCTTGTTTGTACCTCACATAGTGTTTTTGTGATGAAGTATTTATAAGGCAAAGGTAATTTATGAAACACAAAGGTAAATTCACATTTAGATTGTGTCTAAATCTATTTTCTGTTATGTTACTGATAAATTCAAGAGAGAACTCTTGAATCAAAATAGAAGCCTTCCAAAGCCGCTCAGGGTCACTATTTGAATATAAAGCGAGTTGGGATCACTTTCCCAACCTTATATTCTGTTAATTTGTTACAAAATTTGTCAACAACACTAAAAGTATAGTAAGGATTATTTATTATTAACTCAACATTTTGTAATAAATATAACTTTAATTATTTGAAACAAGTAAAAACATATACATATTTGTATAACTTGTCTCGTTGTAGTCTCATTTTTTTTTTAATTCACTATTGTTCTTTTGTTACGAGAGCTGTGAATGCACTTTTGATTTTGAATTACTTAATAATTATATTTTTGTAGTTCCTTGATAGTCAGATGTTAAAAATATATCTTATAGTTTTATGTTTTCAGTAGTAAACCAAATGTTTCTTTGGCCACCAGGAAGGCGGGCGTGTTTGTGTGAACCTCAATCAATTTTCAAAAGTCCAATATAACGCTAGACACCGAACTATATTTTTCTTTAGGTGTTACTGTAAAAAGTATTAGAAGAAAACGCTTTTACTGAATGTGTTTACCTGGACTGAAATCAAAAAATTATGTTAAGTAGTGTTATAACAATGTTATCTCATAACTTAATAAATAATAATGAAGCGCAATACGAGTATACAATTATTTATTTTATTATTTTATTATATTATTCATTATTATACAAAAGAAACATAATACAATCCTTTCAGTGAAAACAATACTAACAAAATCAAAATGACGTTTCCGTTTCAGATGGTATGTAGCAGAAGCCTTATTATGTATTTATGTATATAAAACTAGTTAAAATGTAGTTAGCGAGTTTTGTAATAAAATGGATTCACGGGTAAAACTTTTTACTATCCACCGATAATTGAATTAACATTTAAGTACTTCAAAGGTATTGCTCTTTGGGCTATATATTTCAAATTTATCTATTTTAATCTTAGGAAGTTAAGAGTTTAGTAGAGGTAAACTGTTGTATTTTCCTGATAAATCCCACACTTGTCATTCTTTACTCATTTTAAAAGAAGTAAAGATGTATCATCATATTTATCATATCACTAGAAGCAGATTAAAATATTCAGACTAAGTAAGTATACCGGTTCTTCAATTTCCAGACACTGACAATTGAAAAAGTATATTTTAATTAATTAATACAAATAATAATTACCGTTTTAATTTGGTGACCTTTAGAATCCATTTTTGTTTTTATGTTGATATTTGCAGGAGTAAAATAGATATTTGTGGACCCAAATGTAAAAGGTCTGGATATGGTTTTAAAAATTATTCATATCTTTTTTATTTAAGTAGAATATCAGCATAATCGTCAATCTTGAGCTTGATAAATTTATATTAAATGAATAATTTGATGTAGTTGTTCGTTTATAGAATTATAGAAAAATAAGTTTGGTAAATACACATGAAAAGGCACATAATGCATTCCATTGCAACTCGACTATTAAGGAGATTATTTACTCTTGAACCAAAAATTTATCATTACATACGTTGTCGGATGTCGTATCGATTACAATTATTTTTGTTACAATCTGCCTCTAAGATCGATAAATCGGCAACTCACTAACATTGACACTCGACGCAAATAGAAGTTTTACTTGAGTTCATAATTCTGAATTTTAATATCGCTGTTTACAATTGGATTGCTTATTGTCATACAATTTAAAACATACATAAACAAATATTATGGTTAGGCAACTTGTCAAAATGTATCTGTAGGGTAAAATATGCTGTTGTAAAGAAATTTTCATATAACCTCTCTATTGTCTGAATATATATTTAGTTAGTTCAATGCTATCAAAACTTCTCAATTTTTTATCAAGTGACTAATAAATCTCACTATTTTTCAGACCCCGATGTATAATATCGGTTAATCTTCACCGATATAAACTATTATTATTATTTAACAAATGTTTAAGTTTAACAACTTCAATTTAAATTTTTATAAAAAATCAAAATTTATAATTTCATATTTTATCCAACGCGTAAAGACTTAAAGTAACCCAGTTTGGTAAAAAAGCTAGCGTCTTGAAGGCTCAAACTACTTGTGGGTTAAAATAGGGAATTTAAAAAAATTGGTCTGAAAATTTTATGTAGAAAATGTTTTCCTTTTCTTATACTTATTAATATAAGGATTGATAAAAGATATGGTTGTTTTAAAAAGTATTACAATTATTGAAACATCTATTTGATTTGGACCGTTACATACATCCCTTAAAGAAAATTCATTGTTAGTGTTACTCTTATAAACATTTTGTGAAATGAGCTATTCATTCAATGAACTTTCATAAACATTTTGTAAAATGAGCTATTCATTCATATCATTTAACCATTTTTCTAGATAGCAAAATTACCTTAAATATAATTTTCTATTTCATTAGTAATTAACCTACTCTTAGAATGACTTAAAGGACATGTTTCTATTTTGTACGATTAAATAGTATTGTGTCCAAACTTCTTATTCCAAACTTATTTCAAAAACTAATATTTTTCGCTAAGATAATAGCCAAATTATGTGAAGTTGGTTATTAAAAAAATAAAATTTTAAGTGAACAGGGCATGCTTTGCGCGGATCGTCTTTTAAATAGCGTACATAAAATTGTCATTATCAACAAAAAACCTTTTTTATTTATTTTATATGTTTTACAAACCCAGTACAACTTATATATGTTAGGCAAATAGATAGCCAAGTAAACAACCCAGATATCTTAGTCTCTATTGAGAAACAGAGTGAAACTAACGCTGGGGTCGGATAGTCGGTATAGGAAAGCTTTATTGTTATCAATAACGCACATGTTTGGAAATTTGGAAATTTGGCAAAACACCAAAATGTCAAAACACAACGAGACAACGCCACTTGCTAGAAATTAGTGCACGCCATTCTTGATTTTGTCAAACCGATTGAATCTCTCAGTTTGTCCGCCACATTCTAACAACAACAATATAGTGAAATATATAGGTCATTTGTAGAAAAACATCCAAAGATACTTAATGAGTAATAAACGAGAAATAGCGACAGTGTTGAACTATGAGTGTGTGTACATTAGATTTTAAAGTGTAACATACATACACTTTAAAGTTGATTGAGTGAAAAAAATTGTGAGTGCATAGTCTAATTAAAAATTATGAATAGTAATTTATTAAACTTATTATTTAATTAATATAATATTTTAAATACTAACTAAATTCTAAAATCTCTTTTATATGACCCAAAGTAAATGTTATTGATGAGATTCATGGAAACCGATTACGTCAGATATTAAAACAAAATTGTATCTTCTAACATTTATTACTATTGTCTCGTCCTCTTACCTTTATTTGTAAATTTATTAGTTCATTGGTGTATTGTGTTTATTTTATAGTGAACTACAGATAGTAAAGCGACTGAATGAAAAAAAAACATTTTTCCTTCTTTTGACAGTTTTTTCCGAAAGTTCTAAAAAATGCGTTTGAAAAAATGAAATATTACCGACAAGGCTCTGTTTATACCACTTGAAAGTCATTTACTACATTTCTCATAAATATTTGTTCATGAAATATAAGCTTTCTTTTGTTTTTGTTTTATTAATCATAAATTATAATATAATTGAGTATGACTTGTAGAGAGATTGATAAATACATTGTATAAACAAAATTACACTTCATACACCAATCATTTTACCGTATAGACTTTGATTATTACGGCCATATTATGTGCAAAGTTTCGTTTCAAGTAAAAACTGTGGCTCCTCGAAAAGAAACGAAGTTAGTTCGTGGACATCATTACGGAGTTGTGAAACTTAGAAGTTCAAAGTCTGATTTAAATGTCTTTTGCTATCTCTTCTCAAGTGGATTCATAAGGCCACATAAAAAAGTACATAACAATATTTGATTTTGTTAAAATATTAAATACAGTAAAATTATTTTTATAAAAAAGTAAAAATTGTGTGACCTAATATTCAAAGCTCATTGGACGAGAAATATTTGAAAAGCTTATGCACAAGTTGAGTGGCAATAGAACTAACAATACTTAGTTATATTGATCTTATTTATTAATGAATTTTTATTGAAGTGATCTTTACACAGTGAAACAAAATGAAATTATATTACCCACGGTATAAAAACATTGATATCAACTTCAATAGACTGCAACTGGATAATCATTAGTTTGTCTGATTTTATCGAATTCTTTTAAGAATAGGAATGCTAATTATCAGAATACTGATATTCACAAGTCATTTGTAAGTAATTCAAATACTCTGTTGTAACAGAAAATTTAGGAGTGCTAGGTTCTTCAGTTTTTCCTTTTATAAACGGTTTCCTAGGAAGCGTTTCATGATGCGAAACGAACAGAGTAATTAATTCAAACAAAAAGTTGTTGATAAAGTATCTGCTTGTTTGAAAGGAATCTTAAGTTTTTGATCAACGCTAACATGACTCTGCAATTTTTTTCTATTGTTCTAAGATAAAAGTGTAATGTGTAGAATATACTGGAAAAATATGAAAGAAGTATTGACAAGACTAAAGTGAATAGTTGATAAACCATGTAAATGGGCAAACTCTTGTGAGAAAATATTCAATACATAGAAGTAATATGTGTGTATTGATTCTATCTTTCTTCGTTACTTTATGAATTTTTTTATGAAGGAAAACTATTTTTAGGTAGCATTTCATAACCGTCATATAAATTAACTTGAACATTTTTTAAAATAGAAAGTTCATTTTATTATTAAATAGTCGAATAGTGTAAAAATTTCACTTTTTTCTAAGTTATTTAAATCACAAATTAAGAATCACAAAAGAGAACCTAGTAAAATAGAACCTTTAATATTAGAATTAAAAATGCCTTGGACAAAATATGAATACGTAAGAAGGTTACCGTATAAGTCGAGTTCTTCAATAGACTTTTGTCAGCTTTTTTGAAGAACAATACCAAACCAAACCTCTACTCCTTGCCTCGGTTGTTGAGGTCGGAATTAATGAACTTTGACTGATTGATTTATTTAGAAATATATAGTTATAAAATATAATTTAATAGAAAACACGAATAAAAAAGGATAAAATAATATTCATTTAAGGTTTGCTATATTCATTTAAGGTCACAAAAAGAAAAATATGTCAGTTGCTCAAAGTAGACGTGTAAAAATTCAGGCCGGTAATCACGTCTTCTGGCATTGTCGATCAGAAGGAAGTAAGATATTGCAGCTTGTTCCGAAATGGCCCCTCCATTTGATAAAAATAATAAGTCATATACTTGAATTTATAAGGCGTCACTCAAAACTCTCAAAATTTTGCTAAAATCTAAGTTATTTTTATTGTTATAAATTTTTAATTTCCAAACCAAAATTATAATTAAAATAGCAATAATTAATCATATTTTGTCAAAAGGCCATAATTTACCCGATAATAACTGCATACATTTTTGAATACTGGTAATCTCTCAAATCGCATGCTTCTGTGTGGTACATCTGTGAAACTTGAAAAAAAAAACACTGAAACTATGGCAAGTAAAATTTTTGCACGGAGATTAAGTCAAAGCCTGTTGTCGACAAGCCTTTGCTAGCAAAAACCTATATTTTTAATCGATTTTTACCGGTCATGTTTTTATTTGCCATTGAGTAAGATAAAACAAATTATGTTTTATAATAAAAAGCTTAATACCATTAGTATCTATAAATCTATACGAGCTTTTATAAGTGTCTTCCTCAGCATGGAATGTCAATAAACAGTAATAAAATCTTCAGATGTCTTTCGCTTTACCCATTTACATCAGCGTTAAACGGTGTAATTTACTTAGGCATTTATGTTCCCATTAAATTGGTTATTTAATAATAGTGAGAAAATATTATAATTTTTTCCCTTTATTTATAAATTTTTATAGTAACATAAAGATTAATTCTTAGTGGATACCTTTTTTGAACGGTTTAACCTATATACTCGTATAATAGCTTAGTTATGAAATCTAGTAACTTAAAAAAAAGCAAATACGAATTTTAAATATTTTCCTTTACTTCATATCAAGCCACATTTAGCACATACTTTCTTTATTAATATTGTATAGCTGAGTATAGTATATAGTAGTATAGTAAAAGTAGCAACAACAGTTAATGTAATACGATATAACTAATTTTATATAAAAAGAATGCTATAATGTGAGACCACAAAAAGAGATTTTTACTCTTTTTGTTGTCGTCATTAAAGGACCTAAAGGTGAATTATATTTTTCTTATGATAAAGACAGTCTTGTATATTTTAAGGTTTTTTTTATTTTGTTGGATTAATGTATATAGACTATCTAGTCTGTATAGACTATCAATTTTTAAAAAATATTTAAGCTTTAGCAAAGGCCCTATTAAACTAAAATGTTTTTAAAAGGATTCCGAACAGAATTAATATAATTTTACATGTTTAACCTGTTATTTTAACTAAACGAACAAAGTACACCCAATAAAAACAGATAAAATTTGTGCATACGTTTAACTATTTTAGCGAAAATGTAACGGCTAATTTCAACCCCTGTATTTTCTTTAGTATTCGATACAGTTACAAGAAGCAACCGCAACATAATTTGACAGATCTAATAGCTGTTAACAAGATCTAGTAATGAAATGAAGACATCTAAATATTATGATATATTGTAGTATAAATGAAGTCGTACTCCATCGATGTTTCCATCTTATTAGTCAATTAAATGTTGTTGTATTAATCTGGGCAGTAACTTAATCTATCAAGTACATACATGCATCTTCTTCTTGCTTGCATTTTCAAATAAATACAGTTATGTTTTCTATTTATAAACTTTAGCAAATTTCAGTACACATGTAATGGGCAAATAAATGAAAAACCGAAAACTGTTTATTTTGACATTTCAGGCTTACGAAATAATCAGGATCTTGTAGCGCGTAAATTTTTGTAATTGTAACTTTATAATTGTACTATTCAATTAAAATACAATGATTAGAATTAAACATTTTATCGATAAAGAAAGTATATTCATTATAAACTCAATTACCTTGATTGTATTTCTCATATAATAGAAACAAATATAAATTTAGTTTTTTGCTTAAACTAAACTTTACGCAAGACTCAAAAGCGTATAGTCAGAAAAGTTACTGAGCCGTATCGAAAACAAATAAGCATTGTCATTCAAAATTTCCGCTACTTCATAAATATAAAAAAAAAATCTGATGGTAATACTGCTTTTACATTATATTTTAATTTAACCTTATAAATATAAAGACAAAACCTCTTAGCATTCCATGGATTCACCGTGCGTTCGCGGGGTCCATCGTGATGCAGGGAGAGGAATTCCAACAGTGCCTGGTCGAGGTGTAGGTTTAAGGGATCCCTATCTAACACAAATTCACTGTACACCTCCACCGTCTAGACTCCTCTCCCTACCAATCCAAATTTGAAAAGAACCTACTAGGATTGCCTTCGAAGTAATTTCTAAAAAAGAATTGATGATAGTTCTGGACAGGCCCAAGTTTTTTAGTACAGAGTTGTAGAGAGATTTCACTGTTATACCTCTCGCTTCTACTTCTACTGTGAACAAACTTACAACGAACCTATTTTTAGTGAGTTCGTAATACTTGCTGACCTTTATGGCATGGTTTTTTGGGGTTTCTGTTTCCCAAGGAACTTTGAGTTCTGTTAGCACGTCATGCTTTTAAATTCGCGAATATAAAAATATGTCTGATCCGACTCATAAATATCCTCTAGGATTTTATGTATGTACCTATTAATCGCTCGTGTGAGGTTATTTTTTTTGCTTTCCTTCTACCAAAAGTCTAACCGCTTCACGTATGATTTTTAAAACCTTGTAGTGACAAAGCAGGTATTGACCCCTATCCAGGAGTACCCTGCATGTCACCAGCAAATGCTTATCAGTTCCAACTGCCTCTCCGAAGATGCAGCAAGTTTTTTCGGTACCTTTTCCCCATCTTACTACATTAATCTGATCTGGGAGAGTCACCTGGAAAGCAATGAGGTAAAATTTTAACAGTGCTGTTGACCATACATAAATTAAAGTGCGCCATTTTAGTACTAAAAGGATGCAAAAATCGCCTATGTGTAGCCACTCGTCCTGCACTTCTAAGGTCATTGCATGGATCTTATATTTAGAAATCTCGTCTTGCCGAATTAAAGTCTTTATTGTTTGCTTTATCTTTTTATCCTATATCTTTGGCCTTCCTGATTTATCCTAATCCTAATCTGTTACTTTGTGCTCCTATAATAAATTATAATTTTTGAGAGATGTAACGATGTCATCATAGGTTTTCCCCAGGGAAGGTCTCTTGCAAACTTTAAAGTGTTTGTATAAATCCGATGGCCTTATAAGATTCATCCTAAAATTATTGCGATCACTGAATAATGTTCACGAATCGGCTGATAGTTTAAACCCAAGCCATAACTTAAACACCTTTATTGCTCTTCTAACGTAGACATCAGGTTTTTTTAAAATCATAGACAAATATTTGATAATTAAATATATAAATTGTCTATTTAAAAATATATAGTACTAGATACCAGCTCCGGCTACGCATGGGCTCTTTACAAAAAATATCAAATAGCCCATATAATTATTAAACTCATATTCTGATAACTTTCAAATGAGAAGCTCGATTTAAATTATTTAATAAGTAATTTACAGATATTAACGTAGGCTTGACAACGAAGTAATTTATTTTGATGACTTAATTATTGCTAAGGCAGAACCTTGGTCAGGATCCCATACTTTTATACGAAAAAGTTAAATAAAGATGGGTTTTAACTCTAGTCTGTTTAACATTAACTTTGGTGCAATTTGAAAGAACTCAATAATTTAAATAAAAAGTACGTGTTAAAATAACAATGAAGAATGGCTTAGCAAAGGGCGTTTTAATAATAAAATATATACATACATACATGTTCGACTTACAATCATATATATATATATGATTGTAAGTCGAACAAGGATGTCTATGTAATAGCTCTAGATATATTTACCGTAGCTGTATAGAGTCTAACGTTCAAGGTACTTAGGGACGATGACTGACAAATTTAGAGGTCAAAGTTTGCAATTACGGTGCCATTTGTATACCAAAAAACTGCTTAAATAAAACTTGATAGAATGTCTGTAATCAATATTCGATTTTTTTAAGTATGTGGATATAAAGTAATTCAGATAGAAATAATAACAGTTTAGTTTTTTTTTTTCAGTACAATTGGCTTACAACTTAATCTACTCTCATCTTGTCATATTATTTTTCGGATACATTGTAAAAAAGGTCTCGCCTTTAAGTTACTGTTATATTTGATACATTAGTATAATAGTAGATAAATTTAATTCTGTTATTATAAAATATTTGCATTATTAGTCGAACAACATTACATCCTGTAACGAGGGTCAACAACAGGCGGACCGGCTGTGGCTCGAACCGGTGAATATCCTGTCGCACGTCCAAAGCAAAGATGTTAGAATAATTTACCTATATTCGACGAGAAGTCATAATATACTCTTAAACATCCCATTTTTCATGATAAATTTGAGGAATGTGATTTAACAAACAAGGATACCTGTTTGGTGAGGTACAAAGTATATTTTTAGCCTCGTTTAACATGAAACTGAAACTGAATTCAAATGAAACTGAAACAAATTTATTAGAACATATGTACATATATTTTGTATGCTTAGCATTGATATAACTTAAATATCTACTTATATGTAATACATATGATTTGATAGTAAGTCAAGGTAATATAAAACAGACTTAACTTGGAACTTTAATATCAATATGTGCATTCTATGTTTTTCTTGGGCAGATTCTGTTTTGCCATAGACTGTTAAAAATTTGATGGACATTATGAATTTATTGAAATCATCCAGACAAGATAATTCATTTTCTTTTCTATAATTTGAAAGATCTCGTCATTATTTCTTTGATATAAGGGTACTTCTTTAGATTTGCCGAGTGACTGCGTGTTATAATAGTCCCGTAGTAATCAATCATTGACAAATGTCAAGTGAAGCGAACGCAGAAAATAACTAATGCTGAGAAAATATTATTATGCTTTTAAAGATAGTGTTGTAGAGTATATCAAAATGTTTAAAATATCTCTGTTTAATGTAGATCCATTACAAGTCCGTTTTTTTTAAATTTTTCAATCGAAATTATTTATAAAAACAATTTTCTCTTAGGTTCCAAATTTATTTTGTGTATTTACGAATTAATTTGAAAGGCAAATTCTATAAGCCTTATGAAATGTAAAAATATCTTGCTTGAAGAGTGTAATATTACATGGACGATGTACTTATTATTTTTTTACTCCTAAATCCGCCATATGTATTTAGAATATTGTATTTGAATGTAATTACATACAATAATTAATAAATCATTAAGAGCGAAATAAAATATAATGCTTAAAACTAATATTACGTCTTCAAAGTTAGCAGTTTTTAATATCAATTCATTTTTTCTTTAAAAGAAATGTATTTGAGCATAATATAAAAGGGTGCTCACATCATTATGTTGTCATTATGATATGATATTGAAAGAAAGCGTTCTTAAATTCTCTTAAAAGATATTTCAAGTAAAACATTAAATGGTGATGCAGCTTACTTTGGAACGCTAGAATTTTTTTATTGCCACTTACTACGTTCTCAGTTTTCCAATACATTGATTCGGTTATCCTTAACATTTCATTGAACTTTGTAATAAACCCGATCGGTATATTGGGAAGGTCTCAATTGGAATTGAAACTGAAAGTGGAAATATACTTAAGTGGAGCACGAAGGGTCTTAGAGGGGCGTCTGTAAAATTTTTCCTTCTCCTTTAATATTTGGATCATATTTGTACTTCATATAAAATAT
>DVQP01000641.1:0-20614 GCA_018231745.1 Danaus eresimus
AATGAGATATTAAGCTTTCAGTAACATATAATAAAAAACTTCGCCCGTAAGTATTCAATTTGATTTCATTTAGTTAAAAATCATAGTTTTCGCATGAACTGGACAATTTGTTACATTAACATTACATTTAACTCTACGTTTCGTTTACTGTAGATTAAACGTAATCGCCAAAGAAGATAAAAGTAAAAGTGTCGTCATATTTTAACTCACCTCGCTGTAACCGGACTGTCTTGTGGTATCCTTGTTGTAAATCCCTTGTACTGTCCTACACGCGGAGCCGTCTCCTCCACACTCACCACACGCGTCCTCTTCAGCATCAGAGTCCACGATCCAGTCACAACCAACTTTGTAGCACACGCCTGGATTAGGTAACATTATTAGTTGGAAGGTTTTAACTTTACAATAAAGGCTTAAGTTTCATTTTTCTTGGTTACGATAAGTTAATAGTGCCAATTGAATGTGTTAAGTCACGAACGAATTGGCCAAAGTTGGTTTACGTTCAACATGAATTCAATTAAAGCTTCTTTGATTAGAGACAAGTTATTTGATTCGGGATTTAATAAAATCTTTGTGGTTCGAGACTAGTTTAATTAGAGTACGGAGCATTTTATAAAACTTTTTGGTGCAAGGTTGTTAGGCCGCGAAAAAATTTTAAATGTGGGTAGATCGACAATGTTTTTGAAATTAGTAAAGTGAAATATTCTTCTACTTATTTTCTGCAGGACAACTACATTTTAATCGAATTTTAACTTTGACATAGATTTAAATGAAGTGTTCTTTAAGTAATTAAATTCTCTGATTAGAAATGTTAATTATAATACTGAAGATTGTTTGGTACAAAACTTGATTATCAATTTAATAAAATAATATACGTACCAGCTATACACATGTCCCGAACTCCAAGACCCTGTCTACACGGTGTACCGTCTGCTACGAAGCTGCCAATCATCTCTATATCATTGCGATTGCGAGGCACGCATTGTAAATCGCACGGTTTGTCTGGAATCAAATTTCAAAAGTTCGATAGAATCATTTGAAACCTCGAAGATTGTTATAACTGTAGATCAGAAAAATATATAATTTAATTAATCCCAAACCTTGATCAATGTATGGTATCCATTCGGAGATGGTTTCATTCTTGTAAGTCATGTTATTAAACTTGGAGCACTGAACTTCCCTGAACGTGGGCTCGTTGATAGCACACGGATCGGTGTTGCAAACTTTGTACCTGAAATTATAGTTTAGTTAACAAAGGTGTCACTGTCAAGTAATAAACTAGCATTATTACAAGTTAATTGCAAAGTAAATTACACTTTATAGTAACCGAGCGACTTATTTCTGATCAGTAAGGCATGCATAAGTAGGATTATCACGGAATTGAGGTCTGAGTGCTAATGCTGTTAATTATGAAGTAGTCTAAGTATATGTTGTCACTCTTGGTAATGTTCTTTCAAGGCTGCCGTGGCTTCCGAGTGTTTACAAACAAGTCGGAATAGGTACTACCTGTATTCTGGTGCAGCTTCTTAATAATGAATTAAGTGCGTATAAGTTATAGGTATTTAAACGAATGTGAGATAGATTTTTAAAAAATGGATGTTTTAGGATAGGAAAGAAATAGTTGGTTTTAACTATTCTGGTACTGCGTTTCGAGATGATTATGATGTGTTTTCTTATACTTATTTGATTCACACTAAAACCCTAAATATAATCTGTATACCTATCGTCAGGTAAATACTTATATTATAATTGGCTGTACATTTCTGTATTTGCTGTCTTTATGTGGTCATTCTTACCGGCTTCTATCACCGATGCAGTAGTTTCCATTGTTGAGTGGCTCAGGGTTGTTGCACTCTCGATGTTGAGTGGACACCCCCGCACCACAAGTGCGGGAACATTCGCTCCACTCGCTCCAAGCGCCCCAACCACCGTCACGTGGTACGGGGGAAGGGGCCTTCGGGACGCACGTCTGATTCTGACACCACTGTGGAGGAAAGATTATTTTTTTATAGAAATTTGATAATTGTAAGAAAGATGTTATTTAATTTTCTTCTTAAAACTATTTGAGCACCTACAGGTAGAGAAGCTTAAAGATATAGTTATGGTCCTACGTACATAAATATGTCCATAAAAAAAGAACTTAATATGAATGGCGAATTAAAAATATATATTAAATAATATATGATATGATATTTTCCTACCATATTCTCTCCACAAGTTGTCCCCGGCGCGGCCGGTCTTAACATCGATTTGCACGTGTTGTTGACGAGACACCACAGATGCTCACAAAGCTCGGTCAACTTGGAACACACTACAGCCTCCTCACCGAATTGCAAGTGACATTGATAAGCCGCATCAAATGTTACTCCTATATACAGTCACGTGATTTATTACCACAATATGTTCATAAACTAAAACTCTTGTTCTATTATCTATATTCTCACCTGCGGGTAGTTCAGGATAAACGTACGGTTCTTCCTGAGATGGTCTATCGCTCAAGCAATCCCCTAAACCGGCACTAAAATAAGAACACGATTGGTTTTTGAATTTTTATTTTCTAAATTACAAGAACTATAAATGTAATTAATTGTAAACTAGTTTGATTTTTACACAAATTATGCTTGTAATAAAACAGAATAGCTTTAGCTAGTGTTGGCAGTTGTTTAACGAACACGTTTAACGACATCCGGTATAATGAAATAATTACAGTAGGTACTAAGCCAACTACCTCCCAGCGACTTGCAACTTTCAATTTTATCACGCGTACATTAATGTAATTTGTCATTTAAGTTATGAAGACTCTTTAAATCAGACATGTGTAAAGTGACGTGACGTATAAAACTTAAGAATATCATTATAAACGTGACAGCTTATTGTGTTAATTACATAACTGTGCCGTAATATACACTGTTCATAAATTTATTAATACAAAATATAAAATATTTATTTTAAATATATATAATTCAGTTACATTTATAATAAGTAATTATATTATATGACAGTATGTAACTGTCAACATGACATTTCGAATCAAACGCGTATTGTGACGAAACTTACTCTAAAAAGTTGGTGACATCCCGTTTACTGCATCGTGACCAGGCGACTTGTACCGTATCTGGTTCAAAGATCGGTGTCATAATATGAAGAGTAGCCCCATCGCGTCTGTGACAACCAATTTTCTCGGTGTCGTGGTACAGGCCGAAACTATAAAACAATACAGCATTAATGCTTCAAAAAAAACTGATTTATTATATAAAAATATTAAATTGATACAAAAATTACGGTCAAGAATAAATTAATGTCACATAAATTATATAAAATTGGCGTGGTAAGTTGTACAAAGTCGTTAGGCACACCGGTAGCCAGAGTCTAGATTAAGTCACTAAGATCTCAATCAAAACTGTTACGTGCCTGTCGAACGGCGACTGTTAATAACAGCGATATATGATACAAACGTGTGGGTTGTGTTGAAAGAAACACGGTTTCAGTTAAAACCAACAGTTTAATTAACATCAATAATACATGATGTTTGTGGTTTACATGACAACGTTAGTACTATTTATAGTACAGATTTATTTGTCATGAAAGTAGTTTACACGGGACAGACGAAAGTAAAGCGAGTGTTGTGTGCTTATCTCATTGATAAGAGGCTACCTACTTCGAGATTAAAGTCAACTCCTGTATGTAGTAAATGTTATCTCCAGAACACGGTACTATATTTAAATGTTCCACATTTTGTATGTACGAGTGATAACACGATTGATAACGGAAATAGAAAATTGAGGCAAAAGTTATTGTTGTCTTCGGTATATATAATTATTGTATAACTAGGGATAAATCTAAAATATTATGATTTCATGTTAGCTTGGCTGATGACATGCTATTTCATAACGGTAAAGTAAGTCATAAAGACATTGGCTGTAAACAAATGAATAGATGACGTCATTATCAAAAGATTAATCAGCATGTCATAGTTGAGAAATAATAATTACAGTTGACCGGTACGAGCAAAAAAAAAATGTAACGAGAAAAGTTAATAAATCAAGTTATCTCAAAATAAAATTATCCAGCATGGAGGTCCATTGGTCTCTAGCCTTTAACGTAAGTCGATAAATCACAACAGCTATTAAAAATTGATTTTATTACTGTTGACTTCGTGCACTTATAAACAAACCACTGAACGTTAATAATTAAGATTTATTTGCATTTTTTTATTCGATAAGCATTATATCAGTTCCGATGTCTTCTTAGAATATGATAACAAACTCTTATTCCAATAACGTACTTCTTTTCTTAAATTGTTAATTAAACATTTGGTAGTAAAATTATTAATGGCTACCATATTTGATTCTTTCTTGTTATTAAAATAAAGTATGACGATGTAAAATTTGTCCATATAATCGCTTACATTTACTTTTCACTGCAAGTGACAACCCTAAAAAAAACTATAAATCGTCTCATTTGGTGTTAACACATTTATATTGTTCTTAAGTTGAGATAAGGAATTGAAAAATATAATGATCATGTGTGGGCCGATAGCGGCGTCAATGCACCGAGTGCATTGTACTCAGCAAATGATGCATTCATATGTCTACGGCTGAAAGAAGGTCATTGGCTGAACTGTTTGCGCTTACATAACTTGTGTTTATTTAAGATTGTCACTAATGCAAACCGTAGAAACCCATTTATATAAATAAGATATGACCACTCTCTAAATATCATATTTAGGACGGAGGTTGTTTAAATTAGAATTTGTATATTTTATATATAGTAGTTGTATGTACAGTCTCTAGTTAGGGGTTTCGCACAAAATTTTATAATCTGTGAGTAAATTTTACACACTTTGTTTACTTCCAATCTTTAAATGTAACCAAGTAAACAAATTATGCAACATTTCGATAGTTTACAAATGTTGGCGGAGTTAAATAAACATTGTTCGAGTTTTCATAAGCTTATTTCTCAGAAAGCAACGTCCTTGCCGTAATCTCAGCTTAGAAACATGACTCACACAGTACAACCGAAACGCTCGGCAACCGATCGCGAATAATATTTAATATATCTGTAATCTGTATACAGACTACATTCGAAACGATCTAAAATAAATTCTGTGAATTTTACATACGGAACGTAATTTGCAAACAGAGATTAAATACAGAGTATAAAATAATGGATATGGTAATACAGATTATACAGAGTTAACATTCTGTTGCAATGTTTTAATGAGACGTTTTATGAGAGACCCCACGCCGCATTATCGTTAACTTCCATGTAGGCTGTTATGCTGTAGATAATTAACGTATGGTGTTGTATGGGCCATTGTTCAAGCTGTGTACTTATATAGCTAGTGGTGTTTCTTAAATGCTCCAATTACTCCAATTTATTATTTGAATTACATATATTACGCACACGTGTTTTGCCGTTTCAAACTGTAACAGGCCTATGGATCAGTGGAAATGTTGAAATTTATCTTTGTTAATCTCGATCCCTGTTATTTTAAAAGCTGTTATTTAAAACAAAATTAGCATATTATATGTTTAGTGACATTAAACTGTATATTTTTTTGATATAATTTCCGACAAAACTAGTTATTAATAAAGAATAAGTTTAAAGTACCTTTTAAATAAATAGATTCTCTATTGACTATGCCGTTGCCGTACTAAGATCACATCTTGTATCTTAAATGTGAAGGAGATAATAAAAGATTTATGCATGGTAACTTGGCGTAAGTCCTTAAAATTAATGGATAGCATTTAGGAGTAAGTGCAGACGGTGTGTTTAAGCAAAATTTTAATTAATAGTTCCAATGAACACCTTAAACAAGATAATGAAATTAATGTACGAAAGGTAAAGCCTTTACAATATTGATTTAAGATCATTTAGACTATAGTTTTTAAGTTATTATTTGTTTATTTCTATTTTACTCATAAATTCTCACTGCGAGAGATTTCTAGTTTCAAAATAATTTTATCTCATAGCATTGCGGTATTTCCGTTCCATTTATATTTTAACTGTTTGGACTTTTGTAATTCGATCTTGTTGTTTGTCTCGTTTACAATAATAAATCTTAAAAAAAACGAATAATAGAAACATTATATTAATGTTGACATTTAAAATTGTAACAGATTAAAACATTTAATATATCTTGAAAAATAAAAGAATTTTGCAATGCTTGACGAGTAATGTTGGAGTCGTTTGTCACAAATTAGATTTATAAATCCGGCTCGCTACATCTAAATTGTCTTAATTTTATCTATTCAGTTCATCTACTATGTAATAGTTTAAATTTGTCATGAATTTTATTTACGACTGTTTACATTTACTACCAATTTTTTTTCCTAATTTATATTAATGGATTTAGGGAAAAAATATAGCACATTCAATGAAAATTCTTAATTTTGTTTCTGAATGTGTCAGTTAAATAATCACGAAACGATTGTGATAAAATGTTTCTCGTGCTTTTAGCTCTAAAGTGTATGTTTCTTATCAAATTAAAATTTATAACACTCCTCTTTGACTACGATGCAGTCGGATAAACTAAGAAAGGAAAATTTTCTACAGCATATAGATTTGTGTATAGATAATCCATGAAAATATACTTGTGTCCCAGCTCGTGCGTGATGGTGTGCGCCAGCATGATGCCATTGTCCTCGTTGACGGAACAGCTGCGGTCCGGCTTGCACATGCCCGCCACGTGCGCCACGCCCAAAGTACTGCAACACATACACTGTATATACCATGTAACATGTTCGGTGTGCATTAGATACTGGTGCGTGCCGCATAAACACATCCAGGTATGTTTTCATAAAAGTGCGAATGCGTTTCTTGAGTAATGTTTTATTCAAAAGTTTCGTATGAAACCTATGCATCTTTACATTGGTGATTCAATAATATTGTTGTTGCAAGAATTAAACGTAATGTATTGGATATTGTGAAGTTCAACTATTAATATTACATGGATTAAATAGAATTATACAAACAATTTCTACATATTTTTATGATATATTTACTCGTTTGTATCAGATGCTTGTCACGAAACTTTAACGAACATAGTGGCTATGTAATTACTAATGTAATGTCTGGTTAACACTTAATCTACTATAATAAGAAAATATTCTAGGAAACTGCCGGTTATTATCTGCGAGGGTGCTATAAATATAAATTATGGTCAATAATTTACTGCTGTGTGTATTACAGAATAAAAGGTGTAGCAAACAGTAATGGTGTACTAATTATGGTGGCGGCAGCGGGCCCAATGAATTATTGATGTATTAAGACTCTTTTACACTATCTTTTATTTATATAGATACGATATCTTAAATACTTTTACACGATAAAACGTGACGTTAGATTTTGTAATCGGACTGTTTGATCGATCGGTCAAAATATGTGCAATCAGAGAGCCTCTGTTGATGCAAATGAATTTCGTCATTTGGGTAAGGAACATGCTTTTAAAATGCTTCGTTATTATATCTAGAACATACCTATTGTTCAACAATGTAGCACCATTAAGTGTATCATTAAAAAGTTATTCCTGAAGATGTAGGTTTACTGAAGAAGCCATCAGCTATTGACATGCGCCAAAACACAGTTTAGTTTAGGACAACTCTCGGCATAAAAAATCCTTTCATTCGGAATTTCATAAAAATCGGTTATTTCTGATTGCTTAATTATAAAAGAACATGTTAATAATATCCGTTTATTAATAAATTTTTTGTTTTATGTACGTGTGAACATATTCTGAGGCAATTCGTAATGAGTGCTCTGAGCAGACGTTGCCGGGAATAGGCGTCTAATAATATGCGGCATCTGACTCACTGCGGAAGCCGACGAAAAGCTCTATAAATTCCCTTTAATAAATCTGGATAAACTTCGTCCCACCTTTTTTTTCCAAAGCAAAAAGGGCTTTTTTAAACCCCGTCACCGTTAGCCCTCGTTATTTATAGTGTTAAGAACAAAGTTATTTGTTCACGCTGATTTTATTTAAGATTCAATAACATTATTAAATACATTTCTATAATTTGTCGTTAATCATATAGAAGTATACTGCCAGCATTCTGAGGCCGGTAATGGGAACGCGTTGATGTCTATTATAACGAACAGGTGTAATCTAGAATCGAAAATTGAAGTAATAATTCGTAATACACATTATTGGAAATATTATTAATGGTTTCCATCTTGGCATTCAGACTCCTCTTTGTATAAAATGAAAAAGATTTTTTATAACAACTACATTAGTGATTAAACATTTGTTCTATTTCAATACCGTGAGTTTATTTTAACTTCCGTCGTAGGTGATCTTAGTTTAAAAAATTTAATAAGCGTTTCGTAATATTATTAGAAGCAGCAGATTTGAATGTAGAGTTTTAATTGAGAGATTTTTCGTGACATTTTAGGAAAGCAAGCAATTTATCAAAATATCAGACGATATTCCACGTAGAGCTCCTTATATAATTAAAATTTTAAATATTAAAGCCAAAGCAACTGTACAATATGTCTAGAAATAATTTGGGAAATTTAAATGAAACTAATATTAGTTTCATTTATATGAATACAACTTGCGAAAATCTTAGATATCAATAATTTTGGAAATCGATAATTTTAATTTAAAATAATTTGTTGAACAAAAGCTTGTTTTAACACACGTACGCATTGACCGCCTTAAGAAATATGTCTTAGAGTTGTGTTGCATGTTTTGACAAATCTTTAGCAGTGCTCAACGGTCAATACGTGGAATGCATACTGTTTTGTGTCAAATTGCTTTTTTGTACGTCAAGTGTGAATTGTTGGTCGGCTGACTTACGAGAACTCGGATAATTTCTATGACTTTGTATGTCCAACGAGTGAAAATAAGTGGTCAGAATCAAAACGGACCCATTTATTTTAGGCGAAGTTTTTTAACGAAAATATATATATTTCATGTTTGTATTGAAATGTTAACCCTACGGAATAACGATACTAAATAACAAAAGGCATTGTATTTCAGATGTGCTGTGGCAATTATTTTTGTTGCAAAAATCAGATAACACTCTCTTGAACAATATATTACCTTTGAAACTGCTTACGCGCAAGTCCGCACGCATCTTAGCAATTTCTTTAGGATAAAATCACTTACACCATCTTATTTTAACATTTATACAAATTAAAATAGAGAAGCATTAAAGAAAACTTCAAATTAAAAACGTTTTTATTTACCATAACTAAGATACGATCAAATGTTTATAACAAGTTACCGTAAAACGAGAATCAATATTAATATGAAACAAAAAAGAGTTCTTTATCGAAGTACGATATGTTTTTAAATATTTTGGTTAATACCTTGTCGTGATACAAGTGGGCGAGGCGTCGCCAGACTGCGCGTCGCCGGTTGTCGTTCACTCACAATAACGTTTAACTCAAACCGTATAAAGCAAATCGAAACAATCCCTTTCATATTCATAACAAAACATTAGGTTTTGTTATTGTATATTAATTAAGTAGCTACAACAATACTGCAGTGTCCCCTCATGATGAATGTCAATATTTACCTGTACGATATCATTGCGAATTTAATGCATAATGTATGTATGTATTGGGATTCTGACAGCAGCCCTGGGGCATGGCACCGTTACTAAAACTCATTGTCTTTTGATTGCCGCCTTCCAAGAACATTCGACTACTCGTTTATACCGTTTCGCGAACGCATTGAGTTTTCTTATGGCATTTATTACATAGCATTTTTTTGGTAGAAACGTGTTCCGTATTTGTATGGACATGTGTTGGTAAAACATTTGCATTGATTCTGCATGTCCCCAATTCTCGTGTATAATCAGAACTGCCAGGATGAAATCTGAATATGTTCTTTAAATATCCGCCTGGCAAATGCGTTTATGCACTAAAAATGATCTCTGACAAAGTTTAAAATAGTTTTTTCTATGAAAAATATGTTTTAATTAATATTACAATAAATATTGCATACAAATCAAAGCTAGACAAAGTTATTAAAAATTTAAGTATCCTCAATATATTATAAGTATTAATTTTTATTGTAAAAAATATAAGAGCAATTTAACCAAAATTTATTAAAAACATAAAAGCAATATATATTAAGTAATGTATTGGGAGTTAACAAAATGAATGAATCTGTTTCTCTTCAGATACCACTGTTTCAGTCAGCTGGACGTGAATGTTTCGTTCAAATATCGAGTTTACTTCATCTAGTTGGTTTTTATGCGTAACGGTGTGAAAACATTTGTAATTTACTACACATATTACCTGTTCTATCTAAGAATATCTTCTGTTGCTCACCAAACATGAGTAAGTGTGTTTATGTTTATTTCAGGAATAGTCTTAAAATATACTTTGTATGAATATATGTATGGCCTGAGGTTGGCTTTTTAATTATATAATATTATTGCAAGTTTTTTTACTTCGACCGGCAATTCTGTAGACATCCTTGACCTTAATTCCGGCACTTTGATGTGACCGCTGGCAGTGATCACGGTTTTTAGGTATTCGCAAAAAGAATTATTACAAAATACTGATGGATTTTTTGAGCGAACAAACAAATTACAACAATGACAGCGAAATTTAGGTATGTATTGATCATTCTTACCAAATATGAATGAAAACAAATTTACTATAATATTTACAAAGACTTTCATATTATATATTTTGTATAGTCCAACATTGAGAAATGTCATCGTAACGGTAGAGTCTCAATAAACAAACAAATTGGAATAAATAATATTATTGACAAATCTTCTTCCACGTTTATTCGCCTCACAATTTATGTCTTAAAAGTGTGCTTAAAATTAAATAGGTCAAATTTTATGTTAGGTACCAAAAATACACAATGTCTGTACATTTATAAATCACATTAACACTGTCTCTATAATGAACGAACTATTGCAAATACCTACGGCTTTTGATATAAATATTTGGTAAACGCCAACATAAAATCAATGAAGAATGATTACAAAATTATTTAAAATATTTTTGGCACGAAGATAATTCATTAATATAGAGTTAATTTAACTCTACTTTCAATTACAATTAGCTAAGTCCAATAATCATTACCTGCGTTCCATTGGCAATTAATTAACATTAAAGGAAGTCAAAATTATTACTGTGTCTGTTCGTACGAGTAAGCTTTATTATATGATAGTGATATTGCAAATATTTTGACCAGGTGCCGACGTAATATTGAAAGTGGTCTATTTTCGTTTCAGTTACTCATAACCTCTCGAATACTAGCAACAGACGCGAGCTGCCATTGACCTTGCCGTGCAAAAATAATGGCAAATATCAATTATATTATCTATAATGGTACCTTATACGAAACTTCTTAATATAAAATATCATCAAGGCACTATCACAGAGTTTTTAATCTTCAAAACAAAAGAGATTTTAGGGATTAAACTACAGGAAATTTGCCTGGTTTAGGATCTCGAGCCTACTAAGTTAGACATTTTATGAAGTACTAAATGTTAAATAAAAATAGGAAACTTATATTCAAAATATATACAACTTACTTAAACAGAAAACCTTTTAAGTGTGTTTATTTATATATTCATTTAGAAGTAAAGCAAAGTGGACGTCCGCCCACTTATCGTATTCGTTAAGATTAATGCAGCCCACCTTAAGATCGGTGTAATTTGACAGTAATAACATTGTGGGCTGAATGATATAGATGTTACTAGTAACTCAGTTAGTAGAAACAACTTTGACCAAATACGGATGAGCATTTGTTATACTATCTTTTACCTCGTATTAAACAGAATGCTACTAAAGACTTTGTTGAAGATGAAGTGCGGTTGAAAAACAAATAGCTCACTCCAGGAAAAATAGGACTTACAAGTAAAATAACTCTTTAAAATAATTTCCGATGTTTTCGTTTTCGGGCACTTCGTCAAAGAGTTAATATTAAACAAATTTAACAGAATACTAAGTATCGCGTCCTTATCAAAAGATATAAAATAAGATAAGATGAGTAATTAAAGTAAAAATAACACCGCAAGTGAGGAAGATGAATAATTCTGTAATTGATGTAATACACTTTAGGCTTTCCAACATAATTATATAGAATTGTTCGTCATATATTTCAATGGTTCAATGTTCAATATTTATAGGGTGTTGTATAAATGAATGAATGTTTCATACCTACAAGGTGTGTCCTGCTGACTGCATATATCCCGTCGTGTGATGAGTATGGCGACGTCGTGGTGGTGGGGGTCATGGTCGTCGTCCGGGTTCAGCTGGTGCTGCCACCTACAGAAGGACGCGAGTGTTGAATCCGCGTTAGTGGACACCGATAGCTCAGGTGCCGCGTGCATTTCCTCGACCAAAATAATTTTCACTACCACCACTTTGATGTAGTTCCCGATTGATGGATCCATGTATAGAGATGATACCTGGGAAAAGTTTATTGCAATGTCCAAACAGTTCGGATATTTGAAATAAATAAAAAAAGAAAAATATATATGTGTAGGTTATAACCTCATGAAACATCGGTAAAAATAATTTAGCTACTAAAAATGAAGAACATTTAAAAAAAAAATCTTATAGTCAGATATTAAAAATACCTATCTATGTCCTAAGATGATTTTTCATTCCTGCCAATCATGCGATAAGAAATGCAAATACGCTAAACAAACAATTTCAGCTATTGTGTATTTCAATGTATGACCGATATGTAACTGTGTCAATACTCACCATGTTCATGATTGTCAGTAGATAAGTTTCCAAGTTGCCTTGATTGTGGAAATCAGTCATAGACTTATCGGCGACAAGTAACACTTCAACGTGACGCGGCTTGCTAACAGATCGCGTCGATCGTTTTGATGCTTCTAAATACCGTCTGTTTACATTATTGCGATGAGTTTTATTGTTTCTCTGAAATTAATTTTGTTTATTAGTTTCTATTGATTGTTTTATAGTAATAGAGTTGCTGGAATAAGATATAAACCTTGTAATATTTTGATTTGCTACGTTCTTCTTGTGAATGAAGGTCTTTAGAATTTCTATACTTCCATTGATATGGTGGTTGTTTTGTTGCACAGTTCTTGGAACGTCTCCGTCTCTTTCGTCTCGTTCTTATTCTTCGTGGTCGCTGTTCAATACTCGACCTGCTCGTTGTTGAGTTTTGTTCCAAGGAATGACTATTTTCCAAGGATGTGCTCCTTGATACGGATGAAGACGCTGACTCAGACAGCGGCCTTCTATGCTCCATTCGTAGATTCTTTTTATTTCTCCTATATGCTGCTGGATCACGTCTCATTGCCTCTAATCTCCTCCGTCTCTCTTCTATATACGCTCGTCTACGCTGATCCATGTTCTCCTTATCTTTTCTTCTCGTGTTTCGTTTTGAATTTTTTTCTTTATAATTCTTTTCATTGTTATCTCTAGACGAATAAGTCATTCTTCTATCAACTTCTCTCTTTCTTCTATGGAATGCCTCAACTTTATCGACAGCAGATCTCTTAAAAATAACATGTGGTCGCCCAGACGAGCTGTCGGTCGTTACTTGATTTGATGGCTCAATCCAATATTCACCATATTTCGTCCGCAACATGCCTGCCTGTTACAAATTAAACATATTTTATATTTTCTAACTCTTGAAATACAAATATGTTCATTATGAAAGTGATATAACGATTGGTATTGCAAGCAAATATTTAGTAAACGAAAAGTTTATAAAGCAATGCCAATATTGAATCGTCTGTTAAGTGTCAAACCGGTTTAGCAGTGGGTCAACAAATCTCACGTCAGCATACTAGTAACGTTAGATAAATTGATTGATAAAGAGGCCGACGCTATTTTGAGTAAAATTTAATAGAAACGATTCTATTTGGATTTTAACAGCGTTGCCATAGCCATCACATGATTGGTGAATGATTTATTTGGTAAGCAACAAATAGAAAACAAACTAGATTCTCTTTTAGATAACAATCACATTAAATTGAATAATACGAAATTAGACCTTAGACACGCCTTGTTTGCATCGAATAGAATTTTGAATTTCATTGTGTAACTGTGGTTCTAAAAATCTATATTTCGAATCTTAGAATTGGCTAAGATGAGATGTAACATGATTTAACATTAAACGGAAATGTTAGCGTGGTAGTTTTAAATTATTTAATTTGGGTTTATTATAATAAGATTAAATTGAAACTCATAGATAAAAACAATCTTGTTCAGATTCGCTATCCGGAAAATGTTCCATTCTTAATTGTCCTTTACACGGAGTACGCTAATATATTATTAAGTAACATGACTAAGTATTAGTGAGATCGTTTGTTAAATTATATGTTTGAACAGTCTCTCAGCTGCGTTACTCAGTTGATCGACCAGCCAGTCTGTATGTCGCCGGCCTTGCGAGTGGAAGGACGCGAAAGTCACTTGCATAAAAGCGACCCGTTCATTATATTTTAAACTTGAAATATAAAAAAAAACATTATTTTTCATTGTATTTGCCTTCAGTTTTTTGACATTATTGACTGTTATACGGAAGCGAAAACGTCTATACTTTAACAGGCTTATAATAAAAATTTAAAATTTACTTCATATAATAAATCGTTATTTATATCGAACTAGTGTTCTTGTTTATGATATACATTTAAATATAACTAAGATTTTCGAATATTGCAGCAACCGTAGTCAGATCTTCTGCCGGTGATCACGGTTGCACCAAAGAAACCGAAACGTCGGGATTATTTAGTTTTAAAATAATAAAAAATGCGCAGTAAAACCAAAAATATTAGTTTTATATAAGTCTTATTGAAAGTTTGAGGTCGATTTTTTGATTTAAGTATAAAAAAATCTAATAGCGATAGCCTTCAAATAACTAGAATTTCTTTTTAATACTATATTAATCTAAATTAATAATAATTAATTTAAATTAAATATATCTTTCATGTATTTTCGGTTGCAATATTATTTTTTAAATCATATGTATATTAGTTCGTACATCATTAAGGTGACATAAAATACATGTCGATTCAACATCAGATTATCAGTCGTGAATATTTTGGTAGTGATCAAAATATTTGGACGTCATTAAATCGGTACAGAAGAATTAAATTTCCAATAATTGGATACTTATTCGATAAATTTTTCTTTCCGCGCATAATGTCGTAACTAAGTATTCGTTATCTCAATTCAGATCGTTTAAACAGGTTTTCGAACACTGTATATTACCATAAAGAACATTATACCCACGACTGATCGCAATTTGTTTCCTTTTTTTCTCCGAATGAATTTAGATAGCACTTATTAAATTACTTTTAAAACGAATTATCACACACATGTCGTGATAACAAAACAGAGTTATCTTAATAGACTAAACTAACTAGTATGCAATTATACGTTTTTTATCAAAAAAAATACGCCTACAAATGAAAGTTTTATTGACTACTGGACTAAGGTTTGATAATTTATAAACCGTTCGAAAACTTGTATTGAAGACTAGTTTTTAACCGAAGCTTTGCTTCTGAGACTCGACGAATATCAGAACAAAAAGAATCTATTTTATTTCAGCTAGTGTCTATCGAAAAATTAAATAACATCTCAAAATGATCTTTGGCTTTTGTGTTTGAGAGGTTAATACATACAAAATACTATTTAATATTAGTTGGATTTTGGAAAAAATCATATAATTAATCACAATAATTCAACAGTTACAAATCAATTAAATGTACATACTCTTTACAAACGGCATTAAATTAGCGTTTCTCTTCAGCCGTTTCAATAACATAGATGCTTGTTGAAAGTATGCTCGGATAGAAAGTTTTCGGATGGCCAAAGACTTTATATTTTAAAATCTTTACTCGGTCTCCTTAATTTGTTAGATAAAACAGTTAGTAAAGTAATATTTATAGTTTAGTTTAATTATTTATTTTAATTGTGTTTATATTATATAAAATGACTTTTGTGATATTAAAAAAAAATATTGTTTTCTGGCTACTTGATATAACATGTAAACAAGCTTAGATGGTTGGATATAGGTCAGCAATATTATTTCCCTTAACATTTACTGATTTCAATTAAATTTTAATTTGTTTCAACGATTTCATGTTATAATCTCAAATTCTCAATACGTCGTTTGGAGCGTTTAAAACAACGTCAGAAACAAATTATGTTTTGTATTATATAACACGAATTAAATGCTAATGTTTTATAAATTACTAAAAATACTGTTCATAATCACGTTTCAATCATTATTTCAATCTTATTCATAAAAACTTCGTATAATATTCTACGACCCACGCGGTCGTAATCCTAAATTATAAAAATAACAAAAAAAATGTTATCATGATTGTGTTTAACGCACGACTGAAAGGTATCAAAAAACGACAAAAACACGTGGCACATTCTATTATACAAAGGTTAAATTAGATGGGGTCGGATGAAGACAGAATAAATCATATGGAAAATACCAAAGGCGTTAGAACTTCTGTATGTTTTAATATGGAATTAGTGAATTTAATAAAAACCTGCAAGGATGAAATGACGCACGGTCAGACGAGCATCGAGTCTTATTTTTTTGCTAAAGTTAAAAACAATATTCTTAATATTTCCTATATTTATTTATTTTATTTATCTTAAAACAATATATAAAATAAGAGAGATTAAATAAGATATTAATTTACGATTTTCGGAATAGCAATATAAAACTTAATTTTTTATTTAATTCTGATAAAATAATCACGTTGTATGATAATTTAATTAAAGCCGAAATATAAAAAAAAAACATTATGTTTACGCAAAAACGTACAAAATCTTCCTTAATCAGATAACAGAGTTGCGGGTTATAAAATTAAAAACCGCATACAGTATTCAGGAACTCATTAAATAACACAAACAGTATAAAAATTATAAAAAACAGTCGTAAAGGAGCATTTTATATTCTATTGGCGGCATCTTTAGTAGTCGATTCGTGAATGAAATATTACATACTTAAGCTACTCGAGTGAGGAAAGGAATAGTTTCATATGAATTCCTATTTTACTATAAAAATTCTCATATTTAAATGTCATTAATAGAATAATAGCGTAAGAACATTTAATGTGTAACTGTCAAAAGTCAAAATATTGGGATATATTCTTTGTACAATTTTTGTATTATCCGTAGTGGCCGTCAATCGTTTGAAAGTTTATGTAAGATTTTCATAGAATCTAGTTTTAGGTTTAATGTGGGTAATCCTAAGTGAACTGTGATTTTTTTATTACTTACAAGTCCATCGCAGGCAGAGAGTGCAACGTTTGAGCCGGGCTGCCCTCTCACGGAGCCGGTGTAATGGCACGCAGTAGCCGCCTCCAGAGGCCTCGCCCGTGTTCTTAAGTTTACCCTGTGTCGCTCCACAACCAATGCTGGTGTGATAAACGTTACTGAGGGCCTAAAACAATATGTTTGTGTTACAGAAATGATGTATTAATAGTCTCTATAAAATATTTAAAATCAGATTAAAGTAACTTCTCCTGTATAAGTTACGTGCAATTATGACGGTACAGTTTAAAATTTACGTTTAATTTAAATTTATTTATTTATTTGTAATGATATAATACAGTAAACTACAAAGTATTCTGTGTCAGAATGAACTTAGAAAGAATGATTAAAATAGTGTGAACAGTAAACATCATCACAGGAATGATATTAAAGAAATATAAGTTTGATTTAAAAAAGCAGTAATTATAAGTGATTGAATTCATTACATTTATTGTTTTATTGGTAATTATTTTGTTATGTTGAAGTTAAATTTAAATTTGTACAAAGTGCTAAAGATGGTGCAGATAATATAGCGAGGACGTTGAGCTACTAAGCGGGTAATTTCATCGCGAGCCACACATTCTTCCACATTTTACTTAGACAAGACAATACCACAGCGACAGCACAATCATCAGGTATTTATTATAAACTGTTAGCCCTGTAGCTGGTTCTTAGCGTTAATTCCCGCATATTTGAAATTTCTTAAGCTGAATTTCTCAAGCAGATATTTAACATTCTGAGAGTCATAAACGCATTAAGCTATAGAAAATACTTATACTAATGCAGTCGTAAAAACTATACGATCTAATAGGAATTTTATGTCCAAGATAGTCCTTTTAGTAAAACCGATGAAATGTAGTAATTGCTAAAATGATATTTAACCGCAATAATTTGCTAATAAAAGTAGTAATCAACCATAAATATTATAACAGGCCAGTTAATGCAATTCGCAGCAATTTGCTAATCAATTTTTCATTTTATTTTGTAGTTTAATTAAATGATATAAATACCTCTTAGATTTTGAAAGTGAAGCATGTATCATTTTTATTTATGGTTGATATAAAATTTTATTGCATGAATAAAAGCCTGTTTGATTAATTGGCGCTGTAACGGGTTTATTATATTCCAAAGCCGACATTCTTCTAATTTTATAATAAATTAGACAAGAGCCAGCGAATCCAATTTTAAATATAGCTATTCTATAAATTTATGTTTAGTTAATATTTATTTTGATAGTTAAATAACAAGACAAACAATTAAAGAGGACAAAAAAAAAAGACTAGGAATCAACAAAGATTATATATTTATAATAATGACGTTTATTTTATTAAAATTATATTCAGAGTCATTGACATTACATTTCACTGCTAAATGATCACAATTATGACAATTAACTTGTTCTTCTTATTGCGTTGCCTTAAATGTAACAGGAGTGGAAGTAATATAAAAGCGGGAAAGCTTTAAACGGACTTCATTTTTTTCATAACTTGGTTAATTTTTTTCGTGTCTTTTTTATATATGTAGTTTTTCTCTAAGTGTTGAATGACGAACCAAATCATGTTCAACGATTCGGACGACATTCCATATATTTTTAAAGTGTTGATAAATTTCTATTATATTAATAAATGAACTTTTTTTGATTTTATTGTCTTTGTTTTTCTTCTGCTTTTGGAAATAGATAAAAATGCACGCAAGGATACCTTGATTAATATACGTTTCGCTTAATAACTGCGGAATATGTCTTCATTACTGAGTATCGGTTACACTTTTAGTTAGGATCTCGTAAGCATAACCGCAATTACTGCCTTACATGGAATACCAACTTTCACATCTTTAAATATTTTCTTAATAATCGTATATTACGTAAAATTACGTTTTTGCAATATGCTTCTGAAGCTCCCAAATGATAAATATTATTTTTTGTTATATAAATATTCTATAATTTTTATGCCACACATGTTCAAAATGACTTCTATAAAAATGCAGGATATTAAATATAAACTTCTTTAGCTATTGAAAATTGGTACTGAGCAATTTAGCTATTGAAAAATGGTAATGAGCAAAGTGAATTGCATTGAACAGATATCGACTTAAGGATCTGTCTCTTGAGTCGACGGCTATAAAAAGTAGATTTGGAGTTACAACACGGTCAAGATTTATCGACTGAGCATTATATATTGAACGGAAATCTTGGAATGCGTCGATTTATGAACTGAGACGGAAAAGATACGGATACCTAATGCATCTTCATTGACGGTTAAATGATTTTGCAATTTCGTCGATCGGACGATAATACTAGAGAGAAAATAATAATTCAAAAGTTGAAGAATTAAAATGCTTGAGGCATATTTAATGTTTAATTTGTAATTTGCACAGAACATACAGCCTTGTGTAAGGTTAGCTGTCGATCATCAAGTAAACAGCTCGAGTGGCACTGAGTAAACAGATAAGGTTCATTACGGCAATTAGTTGGAACAAATATGGCTGTCCCAAATAACAGACCGGGCCGGTATTCCGAACGAAAGGTGTTCAATATTTTTAACACTTCTGACACTAAATTATATATCCATAAAATTTAAGTTTGCCTTATCGTTCTCCTGGAATAAACTTGTAAGTAGCTTTCGATACCAAAGACCTGGGATTAAAATAAACGCAAATGTATTATTTTTCTTTGACAAATTTTTAAATAAATTAACACTAAAGTCATTTTATTGTAAGCCGTAATATATGTATGTTCAAACAGAATCTCCTAACAAATATTAAAGGAATGCTATGAAAGTGAATAAGTTAGTTTCCGATATTATTAACAAATATCCTTCAGTCTTAAAATCATAAATTAGCCTAGAGTAAGTAATAAAACTGAGGACTTCTCTGTAGATGTATTAATCATTTATAAAATAGCGATTGTGACATCTGTTGCCATATTTATATCAATATTAGCTTCTTAATTATGTATGTATTTGTCTGATACGGAATTATTCAATTGTAGGATTAATGAGTATGGCAGACGTCCAGACAGACCACTATACATTTCTCAGAAACGGCTTTGTTGTGGCGAAGTTAAAAGACTTATATTTTTATGAACATTAAATTCTATTTAAAGCCTGTTTTATATGTTGGTTGCGAATCGGTTACCAACCGTATGAGAATTTAATATAACCATTGTATTTATTTATAAAGGATTTAAGTTATTTCTAGATACGCCCTCTTGGTGTATATTATATACAAAATATTCAATTAAAATGCTTATAATGACTTTTTAGGAGAATTATATTCGTCCGAGTTTAATTAGCATATAAATGTTTTTGCTGATACATTAATTTAATACGGCATCGAAATGAACCAGGATATTATAGTTGAGATAATTATGTATATA